>VZRS01010163.1:205463-229535 GCA_013398055.1 Ifrita kowaldi | reverse complement strand
GGGAAGTCCTTCAGGCTTGTGGAATTTTTTCTTCAGAACCTTGAAAATAAAGTTATGGAGCTTGAGAGAAAGGAGTTCTCTAAAAGCATGACTGATCTGTAGAGTTGTTTTACTTGTTTGGCCAATTAATTTTTTTTCATTTGGCATTAATATTTTCACTTGCATATAATTCTCATCCTAAAGTCGCTTTAGTACCCTAAACATCTCTGCAAAGCATTAAGTGTGAAACAGTGGTAACAAATCTTAAATAGGCCTCTACTGAAAACTTAATTCTGGATTTGTTCTTGATTCCTTCAAAGTAAACTCTGTCTACTACTACCATAAAAAGAATAAAGAGGAAGATAAAGCAGAATTTAAAAACCCAATGTAGCTTGTCGCCAGAAACAATGTTAATATTTGTGATTATCTCTTGTTCAGTTGTGTCTTGTCAACAATTTTGAATATGGCTTAGTTCAAAGTTGTCTTTGATATATTGCTGACAGATGGACATTTTGGAAAAGGACATGACTGTAAACTGACTTCAGAAAAATTCAAATGAGAAGTGGGGCTGGAGTTTTTCAGCAATGGGAGCAGTAGACATTATGGCAGCTTTTTTAGAGACAAGGAGAATTTTATCATTGTAATGTCTATGCCAAGGTGTCACCTCTTTCCAAAATGCGTGTTGTAAGTTGAAATCTTTATACCTTTGGCAACGTAGCCAAAATGGTCCTTTCTGACAGTGAAGTTTCTGAACACAAATGCCTCCAGAACAGCATATGCAGTGTTAAATATTTATAGGCATGCAGTTCTTCTGCGTTGTTAATGCAAAGTGTATTCGGGAAAGAAAGCAATTTTGCCAGAGAAGGAAAAAGATTTTTCATTGAGGTGCTTCTACAGCACGTGGATCAGTCTTTGTAAAATCCTTAATCTTTACCTAAAAATGTGAATACTAGTCCTAGGGTTGGATTGTTATAGCCAGGACTCAATATAGAAGTAGTCAAGAGGTACAATAAGTTTCTAAATAGGCAGACAACAACAGATCTGAATGCAGACTTCTCATCTCTTTATCATCTTATTTTCTCTTCTGTTTGTTAGGCAAGGGGAACTGTTTCAACTTTGATGACTGAAAGATTCTGCCTCACAGCGAGAAAAAAATTCTGTATTGTACAAAATCAATTTTTGTGGTTTTCAGCTGTGGAAATTAAAAGATACTTTCATTCTAAAGTTTTTTTTGAATGAGCAGTTAAGGGTTTCCTCCTGTTTAAGTGGGTGCAGAATGCAGCAATGGATTTTCATAGCAGATACTCCCTTTGAATTTTCCATTGCATCATATCTGGCTTTATGACTTTGTATCTCAACTATAGGGCAAAATAAAAGTTATTCCCAAAGAAGTAATAAGCTTCCTATTTTAATGTAGCAACTAAGACTTGTGAAACAATGGTGTGTGCCTGCTAATTATAGTCATCTCTATTTACATGGCCTAACAGGAAGATGGAGATGTAAAAATAGCAACAAAGAGCCAGTGACATTATTAATAAAGCAGCTGTATACAGCATTGTTCTCTTGAAGAATGTAGACACCATTTAAACAAAGTGAACTACATAAATAATCAGTCATAATTCATAAGTAACCATTGTTAGGAATTTTCTTTTTAAAATAGTTCACCTTTTTAATGTACGAACGGTGGCAAAATGACTTTTCTTTTTGGTGGGTGTATGTATTTCACATGCACACACACGCACCAAATGTTAAAAGTAACTTACACAAATCATTGCCATTTATTGAGAAGCTGATATTTTTCTACCCTCGGGAACTATATCCCTTCAGGGAAAATGGGAGGAAGGAGGATAGAGTGCTGCGAAAATTCTTTCAAAGGAAAAGTTTGTATGTCGATAGAAGAGGCAGTATCAAGGTTGATGGAGACTTTTCACATATATGATTTTATTAGAGCAAAAGAACAAATCCTTCCTGCCATCATGCTCCATTAAGAAACAGTAGTAGTTGTAGTAATTAAAAAAACAGTACATAGCCACACTGGGGAAGACACAATCAGACAGACACAAATGGCCCCGTATCTTTTGAACTCAGAATCAACTTCTGCCCTTTTCCAGTTCAGATAATAAAATAAAAAGTAAAATGAGATTACAGACAGTGGGAGATTACTGCATTTTTTTTTCCCTAGTTTTTCTGTACAAGGACAATAATTTCCTCACAATGCACTTCCCAAAAGCAAGAAACAAACATTGTATTCAGTGAACACAGCAGGTTAAGCCTGCACGTTCATTTTGTATATGTGCTTTATAAAGGAGAAGTAGAATTCAGAACTCAAGGGTTATACTGTGGTCTTCACTTCCAGAAATACGCCTCTGCTACTTGGCTTGAAGCCGTGGTCCTTCTCAGGAAAACTCTCATGTGTTTGTGAACCAGTCCCTACATTTGTGGAAAGGAAAAGGAATATGTTAAGCTTTTTATCTGCCCCACCCAAGCTCCTGAGCTGGAAGGGGGCAGACCCTATGCCAGAGTTAAACTGCAGTTGCACTCTGGAAGCCCTTTCTGTCTTGAGAAGAGATACGAAATCCATCATCAACTGACATTCTTGGTGAATGTAAGGAAACTTCTTCCCTTGTCCAAATCTCAGCTTCAAGTCTCAAAACAAGAGTCCAAAAGCCTGCCAATGTGGTTTTCCTTTTTTTTTTTCATTTAAATCCCCTCAAAGAAGCACTGCAAGCTCTTTTAAGTCCTTCCACCACGTAGTTGATATTCCTGACTAATGTGAGCTCTCAATTCTACACATAATTTTATAGTATGAAGACCCAAAATTTAAATAAATTAAATTATATGGCATTGTATGAGTGCAATGATAGATCTCCTCACAAATCAGCTCAGTAAATTCCCCCTTCATCTCAAGCGGGTCACATAGGATTTATTTTTACTTCTCAACTGCCTGTATGGGGACAGGACTATTTAGAGGACTAACCTGAGTGTTAATTCTCAAAGAAATCAGTTACAGCTTCTACTCAGAACTTCAAAATATATTAATATTTGAAGGTGAAATAAAAAAACCATTGAACTGTTTAGTTTCACCAATCTTGATTTATAAGCAGGCTTTTGAAAAGAAAAAAATTAATGGAATATGGGATTTAATTGCTAGTTTTAAATCTGAAGGTGTTTGTACTGAATGTTCAAGTTTTTCCCTCAAAAAAGCCATCACCTCTAGAGGCTGCACAAAAGCAGTCACTAGGAAACAAAAAAATATGTATCCTGTGCCATGTGTGTCTCTGTGTGACTGTTTTGCTTTGTAATTATCTGCTTTAAAATTCATCCTTGAAGGCATGGTTAAGTGAAAATCTACCCAGAAAGTAACTGAAAAGGCAGATTATTTTGTGTTTGATTCCAATATGCTGTTACTTTACGTGCTCCTTTCTCTGCTGCTGAAGGCAAAGTGTAGCAGGAATTCCAGCAAGCAATTCCCAGCTCCATGATACTGCAGTGTTTGCCATAGCAGCACCACTTCCCGGTTTCCTGACAGGGCTGGGAGGAGGCAGTGAGTTTGGAATCAACAAGCATTGCTGCACAGGATCGAGGTGTTTCTCTCTAGGAAATTCTAGGTGGTGGGAGAAACCCCTGCCGCAGCCAGGCCTTGCTGAAGTGGAAGGAAAAGGGAGCGGCAGCAGCATTCCTTTCAGTCTCATCCCTCCTGATTGTTAGATAAGAGGCCAGGCAGTCTCCTGCCTTGGTGTTTAGATGCTCTTGTCGACCTTTAGAGATTGAGCACTGTGGAGGTCATTGCCTTGCACTGTGTCACCGGGTGCCCTTCCGGAGAGGTGAGTGCTGCTCAGGACAGGCTGTTTGTCTTCAGTAGCGTTTTGTACCACCTCTCTTTATTTTTACATTACACTGTGGTCCTGATGGAGCTGCTGATAGCAGTAACCAGTGTGGTCCCAGTCAGCTGCAGCAGCTCTGAGCGTGCAGGTCTTTCTCCTGGCTGCCCATCTATCTCACTGTATTCTGCATCAAGGTACTTCTTTCAGACTATAGAACATTATGGGCACAGACAAGGCTGTCTTCTGCTGCCTCTTTGTAGGCAATATGATGGGTAGCACTGTGAAACCAAGTTAATAGATGCATAGTGTACAGTAACCTATATAAATGACTGTGTGTGTGCAGATCCCCAGGCAAAACACAAGACTGAGTTAGAATTTACAGGCGTGGGTAAGCAGTACTTTGCTCCTGAATGCAGCCCTCAAAGTCTAAAGCGTTTAATGTGGAAAGTGCCCTGGGACAAGGACCAATCTTTATGCTTTGTACACATTTTAATGACCTGTTAATGATCAACCTCCACTCTTCTGAGAAGATAAATTTCATGATGATATAATTCAAGCCAGATTCTTCACAGTCGCTTGAGATTATTTCTTGTAATTCTTCTATAGAAACAAATTATGTATTGATAAGGCATGTAATCATGTCATCCTATTCTATTAAAAATTTTGCGTCTTCCAGTCCTTGGTTGCCAGGGTTTTCTGCAGGAAAGGAAGGCAAGTTAAAACCAGAAGTTAGTAATGGTGGTTGTAATGGATCTGGTCAGTGGTCTGTTTAGCCCAGTATTCAGTCTCTAATAGTCACTGATACTGAAAACATAGGGAAGAGTGTAAGAAGGAGCACATACTGCAAGCTTTTCTCCTCTGCTATGGTTTTCTAACTTCTGGCAAACTGCACATTTAGGAATTTCCAGTGCTGAAGATTGCATCCTGACTATCAGGTATGTATATAATATATACAGACAGGACTGACCCAGAGTGTGTATGATGTTTCCTATGGCATTCTGTGATTTGGTTATGTACTGTGGGCTTTTTTCTTCTTTTTGATTTTGTTTTGTTTTTAAAGACCATTTCATTGTGTTTGTTTCTCATCTTTTTGTGTGATAATTTAGCAGGATGCTTCTTGGGTTGCAAGTCCTAATCTACTCCTCGCTCCCCTCTTTATGCCACCTGACATTGTGCAGACTTCTGTAATATCCTCCTTCAGTCTTCAACAGAAAGTTGGATCTGTCTTTTTTTCCAGCTTTAACGTTCTTTTCTTGTAGGAGCTGTTCTCTGTGCCTTGAATAATCCAACTGAATCATTTTGTGAATGGAAGGGAGGAATGAGCAGAACATACTCAGTGTGTGGGTACACCATCGATTTATAAAGCACTGTGATATGTTCTCTTTGGTAGAGGTTTTTATTACCTTTATTTTTTCCTAAGAGTTTCTCATTTTCCATTGTAACATTTTTTGATGACATGAACAAAATTTACAACCTGAACAAAGTCTTATTTCTTGTTTACCTTCTGTATATCCACTACTCTGCCTCTAGTCATTAACAGAACTTCCTGAGAAACTGTACGAAATCTGCTGTAGTGATTTCACAATTTTGATGTGGTATGTCTGTGTTTTCCAGAAAACAACATCTCTTGCTTTTTCAATTTAAGCTACTTCCTTTAGGTCTGTGTTACTGGTGTTAGCCCTGGTCTCACACATTCCATGCATATTTCTCAGGTGAAGCAACCTGTAATCTGCTGCTGGGATGGACAGCACGATTTCCTTACTGACTCCCACCCCTGAGTTATTTTTCTGGGATGCCAGATGCAGTGAGCCGGAGCACCATATCACAGAAGACTCCTCACACATGGACTGCAGTAGAGAAGGAGTACCTTTGTGATTTACTCCTTTTTAATAGGTCGTAGATTACTAAGGAGACATGAAATTGGGTGTGCTGCTGCATTTTGCCCAGGTGCTGTTGTCTTTATGCCTGGGCAGCTCTGCAGTATCACAGTGCCCGTTCTGATCAGAAAAATAAGTTTCTCAGTTGCATGCCAGTCCCTAGCTGCCTCCCTCTCTCCGCTCTTCCCAGTGAGACTTTATTGTTTCTTGGGCACTCCTTCGTGCTGGCTCTGCCTCCCGGTGTGACTCTGCCTCCCGGTGTGACTCCTTTTGGAAGTGCAAGCTGATACCCTTATTTACACATGCCATGGCCGGTTCAGTGCATCCTCACTGCATGGCTGGTCTGGATAATGAGCCTCACGATCTGAGCACCCGGACTGGCCCTTCTTTACTGGCTCACACAGGAGGAGGTCTGGTCCCCTCTTTTTTAGGCAGAGGTGCTCCTGGTCTCTTTCCGGTGGGTTTGGGGTAGGTGTGGGAGGGCTTTTCCCTGCTTTGTAGAGCTGTGGGAAAGGCAGCAGAGGTCTGTCAGCCCTTGAAGGGCTTTGTCTGAAGTCTCATTCCGGAATAGGTGTGTTCCCTATTGAATGAAGTGTCTGCCAGAAGGCTTTGACCCATTTCAATCCTGGGTCAGGAGGTTTTCTGACATGTCATAGGATTTGGACTAAACTGTGGGGTAAGAGAGTTCAATCTTGAACGAAGACATACTTCTGGAGCATATTTTGGCACGTGCTGCTTCCAGCAGTTTTCTTTCTTAGGAAATCTGTCCTAAACAACAACTCTGGGGGGGTGATTCTCTGAAGTGATGGTCGGTATTGCCACTATTTCAAGCCCATTTAACCTGTAGTGAGGGGTGTGTGCTGGTGCTGCCACAGAGCCAAAAGCATGACAGACATTTTGAAGACTTTGAAGATTCAGCACTGGAAATGATCACTTGAAAGTAATTAAACAGGTATTCAGACAATTTTTAGAAATTTTGTGAAAGTTGAAGAGACTGAATTTTGGATGTTTATTGGGCAGAAGTGTTTTCAAAGCTAGGAGAGACTTGAGACCTGTAGCTGCTACCTAAGTTTGATGCTAAGTGTTGTACTGCATAAATTATAGAATTAGTATGTTCGTTATGACCACTGACATGCTTCTGCAAGCACTGTGGATTTTAACATTTTTTTCTAGCAAGGCAAAGCCCTGAAAAATCGCAGCAAAAGCACAGTCTTTTCCTTTATTTGGTGTACAACCTGCAAAACTATGCAAAGGATTTTTTTTCCTGCATGTGCGTAGAGCCCAAGTTCTCTTCTGTGCATCTGTCTCCCTGGAAGACGTTCCAGGTGAATCACAAAGCTTTCCTCCACTGTGGAGCTCTTGGCCAGACAAATGCTTCCAACTGCTGGTGCCACAGAGTGCTTATGGAGGAAAAGTAGTGTGCAGTGTGCTTGGTAATGAGGAGGGGACAGTATTGAGTGGCTGATATCAGCTCCTTGTAATGTTTGGTGTCCAAAAAAATAGTTTCCGACTGGGAAAGAGAAGCAGTAGGGTAAAGCAATGTATTGATTAGATTATTGCAGAGTACATTCACATGGCCCTTGAAATTTCAAAGACACTTAAACAAGGTTCTTATATCTCTAAAAAACGTAGCTGGAAATTGTTTTTGAATTTCCTCATCTTTGCATCTTTTCTCAGTGTTAATAGAAAAATTTGAATATTTCAATTTTAAAAACATGTTTATCCCTTTTTTCTGACTGCAGCAGAAACAAGATTTTTACATTTTGTGTTTCAGTCTGGCTTGATCTAATTTATCCAGTAATTGTAGGCTTTTGCCTTATTTTTTTCTTAAACAATTTTTTTTTTCAGTAAAACAGTAAGTATTCTGATTTTGACTAGTTCGTGAATAAACCTACATTTGTTGTGGCTGTTGCACTCAGTTTGGAAGTGAACCCGTTTAAATTGCTTTGGGCAGACACTCTAACTTAGAATTACCCTTGTGAAATATTTATATATATGTATATATTGCTTATTTTGAGCGTTCCCTTTCTATTTGCAGGGGTTGCGTTGTATGGAAATTGCCCTAATGTTGCTGCTGGGCAAAGTGCCCCTTTCCTAAAGAAAAAATCAATGATTGTGCTCGCTCTAGTGGCAGAAGGCGGAATTGTTGTATGCCACTTCATGGATGGTGTATGAGAGCACAAAAATTCTGATTTAAAGAGATTTTTTAAGTGCAGTGCAAGCATTGATTCTATGTAGCCAGATAAATAAATAAAAGCAATTGTGTATCTGTTAATAATCTGCAAATAAAACAATCTGTAAAATAAAAAAGCTGGAAATAATACAATTAAATCTGCCTGTTCTTATGACTGACTGTCCTGGACATGTTTTACAGGAACAGTAGAAGGAGAATTCTCTTTTTCTCCCTCTTTTTTTTTCTCCTTAAAAACCACACATCATTATAGGTAGCCAAGGGAGAAAAGGATGGAGATTGAGACACTCATAGGCTGCTTGTCCTGCTGCTGAGGTAGCTCCTAGCTTGTGATTTAGTAATGAAATAATGATGTGCAATAGTTTAGAACGGTGTCTCTGTCTTCTGGTCGTAAATCTCCTTTGCTGGGAAGAAAAGGCAAGATGTCTTGCTTTCTCCTTGCTGGATCCTGTCCATGTTTAAGTGGCTTTGCATACAGGAGGCAGTTCATGCTGCAAATGCACAACTCTTCTAATATCCATCTGCCATCATTTTCATCTGTGCCAGTAGCAACTCCGTATAAATCCTGCAGTGCTTATGGTCGCAGGAAGGATAGGAAAAGCTTCAGGCAAACGTGCCAATTTCTTTTTTTTTTTTTTACCATGAACCTGTTTTTCTGGATGAGCCCCGGGTTTTTCTTCCTGTCAGTTCTGCTACGATGAGACTTCTTTTGTTGTGAAATGGATGTATACACATTTTTAACTGTGTTGCTGAGTTAACCACTCAGGAGAAGTGCCTGGAGAATTCCAAACCCATAGCATCATTGGAGAGGAGTTGTTACATCGTAGCCTTTTTAAATGAGGGTTGCAAGTACAAATTTTCTTCTGCAGTTTTTAACCTACTTTAAAAAGCAAAACTGGATACACTGATTCAAGCTCACACCTGCTTTTATCCCTGCTGACTTGTACCAGTGACACGAGACAAGATGTGTCTCATGTACTAACAACAAAGCCCTTTTTTTTTTTAAGTAAAAAGACTAAATAATCTGATACTTTTGAAGTTCTCAACACTGCAGAAGAGTTATGGCATTTATTTAAGGGTTTGAATATGCAATTAAGCATCTAATTTTAAACCTGCACACTCAATAATATTGGACTTTGCTACCAAGTTACTTCATTTTTATGGTATCTGCCAACTGCTGAATTATGCACTAGTGCATTTGACATATTAATGCATTTTAGTAATGGAGGTACCTGATCAAGCAGCAGCCAATTGACCACAAAATAAATGTCTGAGTTGAAATCACAGACTGCCATAAACCACAGAAAACTGCTTGCCTTTATCTTGCACTGAAATCCCTATTTTCCATCTGACTTGAAAAACTGGACCCAGTTGGTGGAGCCCTTATAGACTTAGGACCCAGCATTCCCTCTCATCCATTATCACATGTATTATTTTCTTGGGCCTTCTTGATGCTTTTCCCTCCCCCTTTCTTGGGCTCATTTTTTACAGGATAGTAGTATGTTCCTGTAATTCTAATTAAGCATGTTCTGACTTGCTCAAAAATTAAAATCAAATGCTTAGCTATTACTAATACACTCTAGCCTACCTGGCTATAATGAGATGCAGGCCTTTCCCAGTCCCTGAGTGAAGCTTTCTGCCTTGTCATTCAGCTGACCTGAAGCAGTGAAGGTGACTGTGCACTGTCTGTGCTCACTGAATTACTGCAGGCGCTCCCCAGCTATTGCTGATCTTTGCTTTCAGTGTTGCCTACCTATCACTCACTTGCCAGATTCTGCACGCTGGATGCTCATTGACATGACATTTGAATACAGTCCAGTTTTTCCCAGTGGGGAGGTGTGATACCAAACCAGTAGGAGAAGTGGCATTCTCAGCTCCAGCAGACACAGGAGTGTCACCCAGTTTGTACCGATCTGTTGAACAGCAAATGTGTCATGTAAGGGACAGTCAGAAAATTACGAGGCAGGTGTTTAACACTGCAGAAGCAATCTCAGTGTTTAGCATGCTGAGAATACAGGCTAATCATGGAAGGCTTGTCTAGATGTCTGTATTCCTTTGGCTCCTGAGGTATTTTGTAGATGCTGACGGCCAGTGTGAACTTTAAATCAATTTATTGTGTGTGTTTACATATGCAGCGAAACCATTTGCCATATCATTTAACTACACAGATTGAATTGTTGACCATGAGCTGATCTGACCTTTTCAGGTCTAATCAAGAAAACTGAAATATTATTTTAGCCTGTCAGCTCCAGTAATACGCTGTAAGAGTGTCTGGATCTAACTGAAAATGTCAAATGTGCTCTAATATGCAACCCATCAAAGTTACGATGCAGGAACCAGTTGAGAATATAAATCTGTAACATCTGTGGTGCATCTCAATTGCCTGGGTAAGTTGTTCTGCCGTTGATACAAGCTAGCTAAAAACAGGCATTAAAAGCAATTCTTTGGAATACATGTGAGATGTACAACCACTTAAATATTAAAATGATCTTGAAAGAGGGGTGATAACTCCAGGTTAGAATACCACTGGAAAAAACAGAGCAGCGTGAATACTAGTGCTCTCTAGTGAATGTCTGGCTAGCTTTATTGTGTGGTAATGTAAGATTAGTGGTCTCATGTAACCTCAGAATTCTCTTTTTTAATTTTAATAATTTGCTGCTTGTGAAGATTTTGCTTTTCTGAGTAATAATCCATTATATAAGATGAGGTATCCTTATCAATCTTACTGCATTTAGTGGTAAAAATTTTTCATAGTCTTGTGCATTTAATGAAAAATCTGCTTCTCTATTTAAAAGTGTTCTAAAACTCAACACTTAACAGCAGAGTGTTTAATGATGTTTAATTTTTTCTCATCTTCAAAATTTCTGTTCTTGTTATTTTATGAGATACTCAGATCTAGGATAAATCTGCCTGTAATAATTATTTGTCAAGCACAAGATCACTTGTTTATTGGTATAATTTCTGGATGATGAATTTAAGTTTGGATTAAAGTGGATGGGCGTAATGAAAAACAACTTCGCATCCTAAGAAAATGGTGTTTTGTTAGCTAAACAGTCTATCAAAATTATTTAGTCTTAAAACACTTGTTACACTAAAATTGAATTGTTTTTTATCTGATTGTGGGTAGTTCATGCAATTTGAGGTGCTATTAACTGAATTGCTACTATTAGTAAAATGTTCTTGGAAGTAGAATTAGAATGAACTATGGGAAGCATTGCTGAACCGATAACTTTGCATTGAAAATAGTGTGTTTTAAAGTACCCAGTTAACGCTATTTGAACTGTTCTTACGAGGCAATGCTGCCCTCCCCTGGTATGCTGCGAAAAGCAGGAATTTTTATCCCGGTCTGAGCCAGTTCTAGAGCTTCCTATTAAAGAGAAATTGGTGGATTGGGGGAAAAACGGGGGGAAAATGCTATTAAACAGACCATCATATGCTTTCTCTGTTAAGAGAGAAAAAAAACTCCAAACAAACCATAAAACAGACATTTGTGCAGTGCTTTTATGTATGCATGGTGCAGATATAGATGAATGTACAAATAATATACATCGAATCTACTGTGAATACACAGTAGAGGGCTGAATTAAGTTTGTGTGGCAATTTGGAGGATGAACTGAAGACAAATAAACAGATGCAAGGTGGTAGGAGGACCAATTACTTTACAGAAACTTCTCTTTAGCAGTGTGGTTTCGTCTTGTAAACATGAATGGTAAATCTCTAAACATTATATACATGTTCAGATCTGCAACAGAGAACTAAATGTGACCATGGCCAGCAGCTTGCATGGGAATAGGATTGCCTTTTGTGCAAATGAAGCTGTCGAGGTCTGTTGATTACAAAGAGATCACCACAGGCTCAGGAAGTCCCTTCACTGCACATTCCTGAGAGCTGAGGACGGTAGTCCAAGGAAATATTAGTGTTGCATGGTCTATTCTTTAATGTGTTTCGTCAGATATCTGGTACTAACTGCTGCTGGAGATAGAATATGGGGGTAGAAGGTTCTTTAGCTTGTCCAGCTATGGCTGTTACATGTTAAATGTGTTGCTATTTCCTTTAATTTTGTAATCCTTCCATTTCTCACTAATGGGCAATTTCACCAGAGTCCAGATAGCAGAAAGAGATAAGCCTTGTTTGCAAATACAAGAATTTTAGTTCCCACATCTGAGTCTAGTAAGTGTGTGGGGTGGGCTTCACTTTTTGTGTTTGTGTGTTTTTAAGGTATAAAACATCACTGTCTTTTTATAGTTAAGTTTATAGTTTATAGTTTCTTTTATAGTTAAGTTAATTATAGTTAATTTTTCTAATTGCTGGACAACTTGCAAAACACACTTTTTTTTCCTGTGACATATGACTTGACTTACATTTTACTTGCTCCTCATTCCTTTTAATGCATTGGAGATCAACCAATACTAGAGAAAACCGGAGAGAGTATGTTAAAACCTCTGGTTCACGTATTTCTTTGTGTGTTAGATCCGAACAGATGAACAGATTGCCACATGAGGAGGGAGGTTTTTCCTCCAGACTGGTTTGCTTGAGGACTTTGCTTGAGTGTGAGTCCTCATTGACTACTTAGGGTCAAGTCACCTGGGAGATGTTTCAAGAACATATATATAATGACATACCCAATGTGACTTGGTCTGCTCCAGTTGTATTTGTGTGTTGTAGTGGTGTTGATATTTTACCACAACCTTTTACAGTAAGGTCTAGAAGTTGTTCTGTGTCTCTGGTGCCTGCCAGTCTGCAGAGCAGGTGTGGACCATTTTGAGCTAGACTCCAACTAGTAAGTTACCTGTGACTGTGGCAGATAGAACCTGAAGATCCCAGTGGTCTTTCACAGGCTGTTGTTTCTAAAGAGACTTTGCTGGCAGCAAAACAGCAGTATTTGCCTTCGTGCACATCAGCGAGTGAGCTACAATAAGCAATTCTTTTGGGAGCTAGCTGTAAAACCACTGCAAGTATGGCTCCAAAGTAATTAAAGGTCGAGCTAAATCAACAGATTAGATGCCTTCCCCTTTGTGACACCCTGCCACAGTAAAACCAGTTTTCTATGTTCTCTGCTAGATCAGTATTCTGCCAGTGCAGCATCCCAGCTCAGCTCATTGAATGGTTTATGTGAACAGCAGTGGTGTCACTCCTTGACCTGGAACAAGTGTATGAGGTCTAAAACCGTGTAACAGTTTTCTTTCTTCTCCATAACTTTTGCAGGTATTGGGGCTGCTGGTGTGGACCCTGATTGCTGGAACAGAATACTTCCTATATCCAGCCTTTGGCTGGGTGATGTTCGTAGCTGTGTTTTACTGGGTTCTCACTGTCTTCTTTCTGATCATCTACATGACAATGACCTACACCAGGATCCCGCAGGTGCCATGGACCATGGTGGTAAATATACCGATTCTTTGTTGCTTCAGGTTTGCTGGGTTTTGAAGAGAATAAAACATCGGTGCATTCTGTGCGTTTATTTAAGCCACTCTACTTGTGCTCTTTGTAGATTTTTCCCTAATTGCTGTGTGGCTGCATACCTGTAGTGTTTGACCTTCATACTACCCAGACACTCTAAAAACACTTTTTCTATGATGTTTCACCATTCTCTTCAGCGGTTGATGTAGTGACTTGATTTTTAATGTGTGTGTGACTGATACTTATGCACAGTGACCTCTTTTTCTCTCTGTAGTGGTTACATCCCATGAAGAATGAGTCTGTTGCTGCCTCTGAGCTAACAGACCTGGCCATATGGCTTAAACAGCAGAAATCCCTACTGGAATCAACACCATGCATTAGAAGCAGGACTTGAGCTCTTAAAACATGAGTCTTCCTCTGCTAAAGTTAAAGGAAAGGTGGTTCAGAGGTAGCAACACTGACAATCCATATGTAGTCTACTGTGAAAATGGGGCTGAAAATTAGTGTTTTATATAGGTAAAATATGTACTGTGTAATCCTTTGCTTTTAGCTCAAGACTTAAGGCAAATCAGATAAACAGCTACTGTAATTACAAAAAAATTTCACAGGCACTTAAAATTCAGATCCAGTTTTTATGGTGTGAGCAAACCTGGCCAGCTCTAACTCTCAACAGTGTATTTTTACCTCATTTGCATAACAGCCTGGTCTTCAGGATAGTAGATCCTAAAAGTCATTGTCATTTCAGCCAACTGGCTATTTGTGACCCTTCTAAGAATCACTAGAAATTTTATCTCTGCATTTGTTGGATTACAGTGAGATACTGTTCTTTATTTTTTTTAAAACAGCTAAATATTATTGACTAGAATTCTGTTATTTTTATGATGAAATGTATTTGACTTCTGTGTTGCACAGCTTGCTATCAGCTATATTGTGTATGTGACTAAAATTGAATACTGGAATACTCTTCTCTTTTAGTGTTCCCATTTGCTGCTGCAATAAATAGCCAGCTATAGCAATTACTAATGAGAACAACCAGGATTACGTTCAGATAGCTTCTCTATTTTCAAGTTTCATAACCAGCAATTACCATTAAGGCTGTAACACTGCTATAGAAATGTTGGATTATTTCAATTACAGCAGTAATGTGTCTGGGTGCATTTAAAGGTGTGGGTTTTCGTTTTTTTTTCCCCCATTGCATTACATGTAAGTAAAGTACATTCAAAGGGAAAGCATCTTTATATCCATTTGAATAAAGCTTTGGTCATTACCCTTCTTTCATCAGTTGAATGCTGTTATGAGACAACTGCACAGAAATGAGTTGCCCCTGATATATGTGGTAGACAAACTGGAATATTTGATTTGTTTCCATTTCATATCAAGTGTATTTCTTGCTCTGAGTTCCAAATATATTGTAGATGTACATAAATGTAGGTCCAAAAGACAGTCTCCTTTTATATAAAGGGGTCATATAAAGAGAAAATAAATACAAAATAAATAAAAGTTGCTTGCTTTCCAGCTTGTTTTGCCCTAAGGTATTTTGGGAACAGCCTTTGAATTGGTCCTTCGCTGCTCCTGTCTGGCCAAGAGGAACATTCAGTCTCTTTTCAGGGAGGTGTTTTCAGTCTTTGTTTAAAAGAGCATGACACATACCTTTTTGAGTGAGTTTGCAACCACCTTTACCCTATTCTCTGAAGAATCCTGAATTTCAGTATCTGCCAGTTATTGCTCTGCCTCCTTAGGCGACAGTTAGCTCAAACTGTTCCTATTGTATGCAGTATCCAAAATTACATCTGGACCTCTCTGTCATAAATTCACTTTTTGCAGGTTAAGCACATCACCAAATTGCTTAAGATGCAGTTACTTTTACTGCAAATTAACCCAAAGGATGTGCTTCGAAACTGACTCTCCTTTATAGTGCAAGTTTTTTGCTAAAACAGTCAATGGAAGCTTTTCAAATCTGGTAAATTTGAATTTAAGAAGCAGATGGTAATTTAGCATGAACCATTTGGTTTGAGTAATATATTGGCAGTAAAGGCCCAATCAGCTTGCACTGCATTCCATCTTCCCCAACAGTGTTATTTCCCAGAGCAGCACTTCTCAGAAATTATGTGCTTTTTTCTTTTCTACATGACAAGATATTGCAGGGATTTGTGGCTTTCCAGGGTAATTGAGTCTTTTTGGAATGGGAAATCTGAAAATAACAACAAATACTCTAGGTATCAAATTTGGAGTTTCTAAATCAGTGCTTTACAGAAGTTCACCAGAACCTGCCAGTTGTTGGCATCTCAGCCTAAAATTGACAGTTTAATATTTTATTGCTGTAATGCCCAGATAAAACGAGGGGTGACATCTGTGGGTAGAGATAATACCTTTTATTAGACAAAGTGATATGGGTGAGATGAACCCCACTCGTTTGTAAGTGCGTGAATCAAATCTCAAGTGCCAGTCCTTGGACTCCCTCTGTGTGCTGAGGCACTGCCCAGCCCAGCTCCCTGTGGAAGGGTAAGTGGATATTTTCCACTGTTCCTTCTGAACCTCTTTTCTTGAGCTGCAGCTCTTTTTAGATTTTGCCAGAGCTGGTGACAAATTAATTAAATAGTGAATAATTGGCATAAATTGCTAGCATCCACTGGGTCACACCAGGGGAATTAATAGCTGGAGCTGCACCAATATGGCAACATTTAGACAGCTACAGCAACAGTTAAAGGTTATATTTGTGTGACACTCTGAAGTGCAAACCTGGGGTCAGAAGCTGAAGGGAGCTGATTATGTACAACTTTAGGACCAGGTCTATATTGAGTTACCAATTGTAACTGCAATTGTAACTACATGCAAAGCGTGCCATAGGCATTCCACTTAAATTTGGCACCAAATTTGTATGCCTTAGACAACTAACAGAGTGAATTTTTGGGGGATTTAATTTTTTTTTTTTTTGAAGAAGAAGAAGCTTCCATGACGAAGTAGTGAGAAAATACAAGACAAAGTATTAAAATCATGTACTTTAAAAAAACCCTCATACATTTTTCTCTTTCATCTTCTCAGACATCTGTTCTCTCTTCCTTTCCTGTTCTTTCTCACATGAAAAAACCAAACAAACTTTTTGTTTGCTCTCTGTAGTGTTATATGAGGTCATTATCTGCTTTGCTTCTTTCTTAGTAATGAATGAAGTACCCCGAGACATTAACTTTGCTCCTTGGAAGACAAAATGCAGCATCTGCCATGGAGGGATCTTGATGACCCGTGTAGTCCATTCAGACTGTTCTCCTTGGTTTTACCTGTTTCTTTCTCCTCTCAAAAACAGGCAGAAGGGAAAGGTACAGAGAGATGGAAGAATACAAATGAGAAAAAAAAATGTCGCCCTCTTTGTCTCCTTAAGTACTGTAGAAAACAAAGCTTTAGAAGTTTTATAAATATTCTTCATATGCCAGTAGTTATTGATTCCTATCTTTGTGTAGATTAGAAATGTAATCAAAGTGCAGTGTGTCTCGTTTCTTTTTTTTGCTTTTTATCATGTAATGTCATATTCTTACTGCCTAACCCCCAGATTGCAATAACCAAGCTGGGTGTTTATTTTCACTTTTGGAAAATCACAGCACACCAGCTTTAAGACTTTTCTGGATTTAGTGTGATGGAGAGAACAGTTTGTCCAAAATATGGTATATTGTTTATGGATCTTCAAAGCAGTTAAATTTTAATCTTACAGATAGAAACCTGGAAGAAGGTAAAAATAGTTAAGAATGACATTTCTAGTGTATGCTGCATATGTTCAGTGTATTTCAGAAGAGAGTTTTGTAATGTTGGAAAACAAACGCCTGTGCATATTAATTATGTGTGTTTGTCTTTTCAACAGGGTCTGTGTTTTAATGGAAGTGCCTTTGTTCTGTATCTCATTGCTGCCATTGTAGATGCATCTTCAGTTTCCAAAGATCTGGACGATCACAATTATAACAGCTGGGCAGCTTCTTCAGTGAGTTCATTTTTTGTTTAAATCAGTTCTGTGTCCAATAAAGTTATAGCAAATGAAGGCTCGTTGGAAGTGTGGGTTGAAGGTGCAGGTGTTCAGCATTTTGAAAAGCTGCAGTGATACAGGTCACACACAAAACCTATAGGTAGCTGCAATTTAGTTCATAATTTTTAGAGGTGACTAGAAATTCTGCCAGGAGATGACAGTCACGTCAGAAAAGGCAGTAATGTTTTTAAGATCACACTGATTTCCTCCTCCCCTGCCCCCATTTATGAGTAGCTCTCTGGCTGAGGTTGGAGTCTGCGCATCCGAGCAGACAAAAAAGATTGTGTGAGCATCGAGTCACCTCAGTGCACTTGGGCAGCTTCAGAGGCAGTTTAACTCAGCTAACTCTGCACACTTATGGATAAGATACATTCAGCTTTCTGTGGGCTGAGCCATTGTCCACATTGCCTACACAGCAGCTTGGGGAAAGCCCTGGAGTGCTATTGCTGTTTCCACAATGATCTTCCTGTTACGGCTTCAACTTCTGGTAGTCTTTCCTTTGAGTTGAGAGGGCAATGCCTGAAAAATCAGGTAACTTCACAATGTTTTAAAGTGGATGAAATCACGACTTAGTCTGATATTACTGTCTTATTACTTAGATCTAGAAATCCAAAACAGTCAAATTGGATGAAAAATAAGAACAAAAAAGGAACAGGAAAGAGATTTGTCACTTTTTGAGTTAGGTGAATGCATTCAGTAACAAAGTTAAGGGAATTGTAAAACAGCTTTTTTGTATGTTGTGGCAACAGTAGTCAAATTCAATTGTCCACAGGAATTCCAAATTACTGAGTGTTCATGCTGCTGCAGTTGTCCTCCTGATTATTCACAAATCCTGTCTGAAGCTTATTTTATATGGCCATGAACACAGGAACTTGAACACCTGCTCTGTTTTGTCCTGGGAATTGGATCACTACATCCCTGTCATTTCAGTGGTGCTCAGGGTCTTCTCCCTTTGGCAGTTTGTAACTACAGATCTGTTACTCAGCCACTGCAGCTGACAGGAACTTGCTTGCTACTAGATAAGCTTCCATGCTGATTCAGGCTTTATGCAAAATGCATGAATGTTCAGTGTCTCATGGGAGGTTTGGATTCTCTTCTAATACTTCCTAATAATGTTTATCTAATGCAGTGTCTAAATAAACTACTAAATGGGGATTCTTGCTTTCCAAGTCCATTAAGGGTTTCATGGACAGAGGATTTAGCAAATCATCTATCCCCAATAGTCATTCTGTTAGAAAGATTTTAGATGAAGCTTTTATTTAATAAGAAACAAAATAATTGGAAAAAGAAGAACACTACAGTTTTTTATTGTAATAAGATTTTACATCATCATCTACAATTTTTGGTGTTACAGATTAAATTTGCATTAGACAATGCTCACCAAGGGCCCTCTGTTGAAGGGCTTAGATTTACTGCCTGGATGAATGCTCAGCAGTGCCTACCCAGGCCAATGATGGCATATCAGCCAGGAACAACTGTAGAATCATAAAATATTTTTAGGCTGGAAGGGACTTCTTGGAGGTCATCTGATTCAACTCTCTCCCCTCCTGCAGCAGGGCTAACTCCTATCAGGCTACCAGGGCCTTGTCCACTTGAGTTTTGAGTATTTCCAAATATGGTTATTCCTGTGTTTGATTACTCACACTGTGGGGTTTTTTTCCTAATATCTAATTGAAATTTCCTGTCTTGTAACTTGTGTTTGTTCCTTCTTGTCCTATCATTGCTCACCTCTTAGAAAAGTGGTGTTAATCTTATTTGCAGTGACAGCTTTGTTGGATTCAGTTACCAGCACAAAACATTCTGGTATTGTTGTTAAGACCATGTTGAATATTGTCTATTTTGAACAACATGCAGTGATTAACAGGAACTTAAGCACTAGTGCTGAACTGGACTTTATAAAGCTGAAATAAATCTAGCCTGCTGTAGAAGGCTTATTCTGTTATCGGTTTCTGACAAAGCAGTAATATGACAGTGTGGTTGCTGTCACTGTTATTTGCACGGAGGAATATCTTTATTCATCAGTAGAGGACCTCTGGAATTGGTAACCTTATCAGTAGTGCTGTTTGAGAACATGTCTGGGCCAGCATTTGAATCCAGGTTTTCTCTGTAATCAGACAGATGCACTGTGTGCCTTGCGGAGGTACAGGTGGGCTGTAGGCAATTCCTGGGACACAGCAGGGCAGGAGTGTTAGCTTGTCCCACAGACAATCCCTCAGGCTCTAAAAGCAGCAAGTATTAGATTGGTGGCAGCCCAGTCTGTAAGATCCATATTGAGGCAGTATAATGAGGAATTTATAAAAGAAGTTGAAATATGGCATGTTTTGTCTGCTCCTAGGCCCACATTTCTATACATAACATAAGCTTACTTTTGTACAGTGTTGACTGCCATGGTCACACAAGTACAAGGAGGTGAGAGTGTGCCATTTTAGTCAGCTTGCTATTTCCCTTTTTCCCAAGTCCCATAACTGTTTCTTTTTCTTAGAAATGACAGTGCTCTCAAATATATTTATTTCCTAATCTATTTTTTCCCCTCTCTCTACAGTTCTTTGCCTTTGTGGTTACCTCCTGCTATGCTGGAAATACGTATTTTAGCTTTATATCCTGGCAATCACGAACTTTGCAGTAAATACTTTGTTAAAGTGAATTCTGTAGTGTAAAGTACCCTGAGGATTATTCACCTTTGATAAAAGCCTGGAAGAGGGGTGAGGTATTTTTGAACATTTCTGTTAGAATTGACACAATATAAACTGAGATCAAATTATTATTTATAATAATACCATCTTTAGAGACATTTAACCCTGACTTTGTACTATATAATAAAATTTCATACTGCTTCTTTTAAAATTAACATAGTATTTTTCTAGATATTGTATAGTTGTTACTACTAAACCTTTAATAAATCTTAAGCAATGTGCCACGTTTGTAAATGTAACTTTTAAAATGTTACAGGTATAGTTTTGATACTGAATGCTACCGAAACTAAGATTGATATTGTATCATTATTATGTATGAAAAGTGACATTGTGCAGAAAAAAACACCTGAAAGTTAAATAAATAAATAAATAAATAAATAAATGGTCCGACTGGGCATGTTTTGTAAACTGGGAGTAGAAGGTTGCTTTTTAAATTTCTTTTTCAGGTTGTGATATATACTACTAAGAATTCTGATGATCCTGTCAGTGTGCATATTCTAACAGCTTCTCACATCACGAGGTTGCTTTTGGAGCCTGTTACTGTAGGTCTGAAGCTCGAGTCGGAAGCTGAAGAAACATTGTGCCTGGAACACATTATCTTAACAGGTTTCTCAGATCCAACAGGCTCCAAAGCAGGAGCCCAGACAACACCCCCATAGTGCTTGGTGCTTACCTACTGAGGGTATCACAAATCTCTGGCTGAAGGTAACACTTCTTGTTTCTCAGCAGACTGTGGTTGTTTGGGTTTTCTTCTCCTCAGATTAGGCCATTAATCTGTTTTATTAAAAACTGGGCATTAAATCCTATTAAATGATATAAAGATTAAATCCATAGAGGAAGTGTCAAGACACCAGTGCTAGAAGCAAGGAACTTCCTGCCTCCTTTCCTGTCTACTGGCATCATCTGCAACTTGTTAGTTTAACAAATGAAGTTGATGCTCATATTTAAATAACTTTGACTCAAACAGAAGTATGACAGAATATGACTTTCAAAACAGATACCTTTGAAAATTACTTTCAAATACAAATTACCTAAGGAATTTTTTCCAGGAATTATGTGGTGAGTGAAAGGTTGTGATTATTTCGTGATGTTATTTAAGGTTTTCCTCATTTAAAACTACTGGTGAACCTTTTATTCTTGGATTAAGAAGATTTGGACTCCCCTCTAGTATTCAAAAGCTTATTTGGTTGATAATATATGGTAGTAGAGAAACGTTACTGCTTAAAAAAACCTTCTTTATTTCTCCTTGTAACTAAATGGTGTGTGGTTACTTACGGATGTGCCTTGCAGAAGATTTATCAGCAGAGAGCTAATTCCGTTCTCGATCACATGTTTTGTTCTTGATTATCTGTCAGTCATAAGATTTCAGTGTGAGGGAAGCCAAGACATTATTTAAAAACCTATATTTGTCTGCAAATTGCATTTGGTCTACACAACATAGGTCAGACTGTCTGCTGCTTGCTAAATTTATCCAGTTGTGAGAAGGAAGAATGGCTACCAACTCTGCATTTTATCTACACAGATAAAATGTGTCATTAAAATCCTGTATGCTCTTTTCCATTGCTGGGAAAAAAACAAATCAAAGGCATCGAAATGATCCAAGTGTCAACTGATAAAATGTGACTAGAAATATAGCCAGAATTAAAATTTCATCAGGGATTTCTCATCAGTAAAATGCTTCAGTAGTACTAGAAATTCTTTTGTAATTGATACTTGATGTATCTATTTCAACTCCAAATGATGTGACTATGTTTGCACAAACATTTCAAGATTTTGTATTAACTGCAATGGTCTGGTCTAAACTCATAACCCAGACATGATTTTTGGACAGGTAGTAAGGGGGAGTAGAGCTAAAAGAAGTTCTGTGTTTCATCTGGTTTACCCGTAACTGCCATGGCAACTGTGTGTTACATGTCAGAATATGCCCTTTAATGTAAGATAAAACCAGATAAGGAATGATTCTGGCAAAATATCTCTTGCTCTCTGAATCTTCAGTGCTGATCCTCAAGGGGAGATCTGCAGAATGACTTCCAAAGACAAATCTGTCAGTTGAATCCTTAATTCTGAGTTTAAAAAAAAATACATACTAGGCAAAAATTTGCTCTGTGCTTGCCCTTGCTTTTTTATTTTCTCCACAAACCATAACTTACCTGCCTTGCTCTTTCCTTTTAGAAAGATAATTATCTTACTTCTCATGCTCTTTCTCATTTGCCTCATTTCTCATCTGTTGCCCAGATACCAACTGTCTTGTTTTTCAAGTGTTTTGAATATCTAGTTGAAATTGGAGGAATCAGCCCAGGCTGAGCATTCCTTCTGAAATTTGCTCCTCCTATTTCAGGCCTGAAGAAAGGCATAAGCACTCAAAAGGTTATCTTCCAGTGCACTAGCCTTAAATACTGATCTGCAAACTATGAGTTAATGCATTTGTATATTCTAATATTGATAAAGAAGATAAGCTAGCTGTGGTTTATCACATAACAATTAAAACAAGGTTTGTATCTGCTGTAGGTTAGTACTTGTAAGATTGAAAGAAGCCTTAAAAGAACAACTGGTAAGTGATAGAGTCATTAGTGAAATTCTTAATAGAGATATTTAGAATAAACAAACTGCTATTCAACTTGCAAAATGAAGGTATTTGACTTATAAATAACTTGTTTCAGACAAACAGTCTCTGAAAAATCTAAGTCACTACATAAGTGTACTTGATGTCAACTTACAGCCATTAATTTTCTTTTACTAAGGAGCTGTCAATACCTTTTTTCGTCATCATACATGATGCACTTAACAAGTTGAAGTAATTAGCATGAGAACTATAACAAAAACTTCAAATGCAGTAGTGTTAGATGGACTTTGTCCCAGTGCTTCACAGAAGATACCTGTATTGCTAGGTAGAAAATATGACTGTTATTCTGCTTGTATTAATTTAAAGTTATTTCTGTTTCACTGGCCTGAACTCAGATCAGCAGGGCCCCAGTCACATGAAAAGAAATAAAGAACTGAAGAAGCTGAACCAGCAGGTAAACCCCCCCCTATTTCTTAACAGGAAGTGAAGAAGTTACTGGAACCTTCCTCCACAGGGCTTATAGAAATGTATAACCATGCATGCTTCTGAATGGGAACTGTAAGGAGAAGGGGGGGAAAAAAGCAGCTGTTCAAAAACTGAACAAATTATCTTTTTCTCAGCAGCTAGCGTTTTACTCTTGAGGCGGTAGCCAGTGTTGTAGCTTTGATATCTAATGGCATGAGATAAAATGTGGTGGGACAGGTAATATCTTTTATTGCAACTACAAGTTGGCTTAATAGGAGTCCAGAACTACTTAATCTAGTAAGGGCCATTGCCCACATTGGCAAACCCATTTTGCTCAAGTAAACTGCTTACACTACGGCCTTATGTGTGTTTGGGATCATCTGGACTTACATGTGTTCCCTCCTAGGGCAATTTTATTTGCTATGGATCTAGCAGATACTAAATATGAACAGAATGTGCATCGTAACTGCAGAACAAAGCAGCAGAAGATGGGGTTACTACTCCAGTGAGTACAAAAGTGGCATATGCCCAGCTCAGAGGCCCGCTATTACCTCACTTGTCAGAAAGCAGAACAAGTTATTTTTAAACCTGAGGAAATACATAACTTCCTTTGCTGCATTTTGGTAGTATCACAGCATGATTTAATTCAAACACTGGGCCTGAGACATCTGGACAGTCATTACAGTTTTACCTGTTGCTGCTCATTTAATGCAAATGGTTTTAATCTTGTTTCAGATCGAGAATCAGAAGGTTCGGGGGAGGGGGGTGGTTTTTTGGCAGGAATAAGCGCCGTGTGGCAAGACGCTGTTTGCAGCTGTACTTCCACAGCGAAGCACCGGGGTAGGTCCCCTCCCAGCGCACCACCGACAAACTTTGACGCGCTGCGGGGTTTGTCACTGTCCCCGCCACGCTGCTCCCCGCTGCGGCGGCCGGCTCGTGCGGAGCTCCCTCCCGGCAGGGCGTCCCGCTCCCTGCTTGGAAAGCCTCTCTTCAGCCTCTGTTTCCATGTAACCCAGCTGCACAGGGCGGGCGGCCGGGCGGGCGTCCCGCTGCGGCTGCCGCTCGGGCACGGCG
>VZRS01010163.1:125317-205390 GCA_013398055.1 Ifrita kowaldi | reverse complement strand
CGCCGCCGCCCGCCTCGCCTCGCCCCGCCCCGCCCCGTCCCGTCCATCCCATCCCATCCCATCCCGTCCCGTTCCCGAGCCGGGCCGGACAGCGGCGAGGGCAGCGCGGACGCAGCCATGTCGCACGGGGCGCGAGTGATCCGCACCGGGGTGAGCAGCGGGGGCCCCGCGGCCCCGCCGCCCGTCACCGTCGCCTCCTCCTCGGCGGGCTCGGACGCGGAGCTCATGGACGGCGGCTATTTCCGCTCCTGCGCCGGCATGCTGAAGGTGGCCCAAATGGTAAGGGGCGAGCGGGGCGGGGGGCGCTGCCGGGGCTCCTGCTGGGACCCTCGGAGCCCGCGGGAATCGTTCTCATCCCTGCCGGACGGGTCTTGTGGCGACGCGGCCGGAGAGCGCCGTCGGGCAGTGCTGGGGCCGCGGCTCCGTGCGGGTTTGGCCCCTCAGCTCTCGCAGCTCCCAGCAGGACGAAAAGCTCACGTTCCTCTGGCAGAGCGGAGCGTTGCCGTCTGTCGGAAGCTGCCTTTGCGTCTTCCTAATGCAGCAATGAGCACTTCTGACCAGACGGACGTGCGTGAGCCCAAAGCAGCGGTGTTAACTTTTTGCCATTAACAGCGATGGCACCGTGGTGCGACGGCACATCGTACTGCACTGCAACACCTCATTGCGTAGCGTGGGTAAGTTTTTAGGAGAAAGCGGGGCCAAGTGCCAGTGCCCACAGCGGTCTGGCAAAGGTGGGCACCCCAGCTGAGGCTCCAGCTCCAGCTGGCTCCGTGCCCTGTCTGTCAGAGACCTCCAGCAGTGACCCAGTGACACAGGGAGGGATGTGGGAGAGGTAGGGCTGGAATTCAAAAGCAGTCGATGGTGGAACGCCGCCAGGATTTGAGCTGATGCCTTAACTCAGTGCATGAAATTCAACTGCATGCAGATGTGGAGAGGATTAACAGATGGATAAGGTCTTTCTCATTTTTATGGCACATAATTATCTGTGGGGTGATTTGTCAGCTTAATTACAGTAATGGCAGTGATAACGCCCAGGAAAGAGCATGAAAGACATCATGTGCCGATACCTCCACACATACATTTTCATCCTGCAAAACCTTGTGCTTTGGCAGCGTTTTATCCTGGAGTTGTTGCCTTCATTTTTATAAGCTCCCTCGCCTGTATTTGTCCCGTCATTTAAAAAAAGTTGTGTAGGTTATTGTCACCCAGATTTCTAAATTGACATTCGAAGTTAAGATTCATTATGTTCTAAGTTACTGAGTGGTAATATCAAATCCTCAAGTTTCTCTGTAAAAGCTGCCCAGTTTCTTCCAGTTCATTGTTAGCTGTCAGGTGCCCTTAGAAATGACCCTCAGCAGCAAGAGATGAAGTTGACTGTGACAGGTCATGGCTGCCTCCACCTGCTGAGCATCTGCCCTGCACCCATGGGACTTCAGAGTTGTCCCTCACTGTGAGTTCTGTGCAGTAGGAACACAAACAGTTGTCTGCTGCCTTCTTCTGACTTGGGTTGTTCCCAAACCATTAAGCAGACCTGGAGAATCTTTTCAGGATACAAGTGACATTCTTTTGAGCATGTATCTACATTGCAACTGAACCTGGAGCCCTGGAACACTAGACTTGTGCTTGGCTGATGAGCTGAAAGTCTGTTTTCACCACTGTGGAAAGAAGAGCTCCTTTTATGGACTAGAAATAACTAATCCTCTCTGCCCTCCATCCTGCTGTGGTGTCTCTACAGCTCTGAGGTGTGACTCCTAAAGCTACCACAGCATGGTTATTTGCCGTAATGTCAGTTTCTGGTGCACGTATTAAGTGCATGCATTCTTTACATGCTTTACATATTTTCATGTGCTGGATGTAAGTCTATGTAATTTTATGTAATGCTTCACATACTTTGCATAAAGTCGCATTTTATCAATGCAGTTCCATGTAAAATTCATCCGAATTTAAGCAAGTGGCTTTCTGCAGTGACTTTAACAGAAGTTAAAATAATCTAAATTATTTTTCCTTTGCACTCTTTCACTCTTCACCTTCTTATGTTTTTCTGCTTTTCGGCTTGCCTGTAAACATCAGTAGGAGTTACCTCAGGTATTCAAGGAACTTTGGGCAAGTGATCTTCTAATATCACAGATCACAATAGCGTCTTCTCAAATAATTCCATAAGAAAACCAAATGTATGTGCTGTAGTATGTAGAAATTACCATAATATGTTAGTTCTAGATTTACTCCTGCACCAAATAAAATAGAGAGAGTTAAATATTTTTACAATTCTCTTTTATCTCTTCTCAGGCAGTATTTATATCCACAGGCCCATTTGTATTAGCATTCAGTTCTCCTAGTACGAAGTGTTGGCAGTAACTTTTTTTGTAAAGATTTCTTTATGCTGAATCTGTAAACATTCCTGCAGTAGTGTTGGTGTGGCTGCTGGCTGTAGTCTTACTGAGAAGGAGAACCATTATGCTGGCAAAGGGTAAAGATAAGGTCATTTGGGTTAGAGATATATCACGCTAAATTGTGTACTGGGCCTCTGAGCGGTTGTGGTTGTGAAGAGGAAACGTTGCAAGTCTTGTTGTCTCTTTCTTCCTCAGTCCCCTTTACCAAGAAGTAGAGGATGTGATAGAGAGCAAGAAAGAAACATTTCATCACTTACTGTAAGGTTAAGGGCTGTTGGCTGTGCTTGCAAGCTAAAAGCCCCAACGATTGTATGTTTACGTGTGTGACATAATTCTAATAGACGACAACAACATGCCATGGGAATCATAGGAAGGCAATAGAAGATAATGTTACAGCTGTTCTGCTGTGAGACAGAAGGGCTGAAACTCAGGAATACTGAGGAGATTGTGCAGCCTGAATTGTTGCTAATTTTTGGATGTTACCAATGCTTTCTTTTGAAATTCTGGGTGCTGTGGTGTCTAGCATAGAATGAAATTAAGAAGAAAAAAATGTAGGCCTGTAAGCCTACACAAATTCCTTTACTTTTTTTTGCTAGACAATTTCTTTAACCTTGCAGAATGGTTATAGCTTTGAAAAGACAGTGCATTTTATGCATCGCCTTCATGGCCCAGGGAATGGTCTATAAATATGTTGAAAATAAAATGGAGGAGAAAACACAGTTATGCAGACTTGTGTATTTAGTATGGCAGTAAGACAATTTGAAAGCTGCTTTTCCATGTGTGACTGTTACTGACCCTAGCTGGGGGTCTTTTCAAAATCCAGTCTGAACTGACACTCTGATTTTGACAGGAAATTACAAAGTATTTCAAAATCTAGCTTACTTCAGCATGTGTATCTTGATGTTGTTAATACAGCTTTTGCTTTTTCTTTCCTTTCCTTCTCTTTCTTTTGGTATTTGCTGTTTTGCTGAGGTCTCTTAGGCAGACGTGCAGGATCCCACTGTGGCCCCCTTGATTCTGTAGCAGCAGTGTACTAAGCAAGCATGTGAGTGGGTGTGCATCAATGTGCACAATACACTTAGACCAGAGAAACTGACTCGAATGACTGGAATTCTAACCAGGTTGCCAAAATCGACACAGATGGCACTCCTCAGCATTCTGCATGAGCTGTGCTGATTTGGTTGAGGCACATTTGGTTTGTGTCCGCGCTACTGCTGGCTTGTTTCTATGTAAGCCTTTGTAGAAACCTCTGTTGCTTAGTTTGCCAAGTTCTCAGTAGATGGGTTGGGAGTTTTTTGAGGCATCCTGTGCCATTAGGGTCAGTGGTATGAGTGTGCATTTGTATTGCCATCAGGGTGGCTCAAGTGCCAGTGTTGATAGGTTGAAACAAGTCTGGTGCCGCTGAATTTCTCCTGGAGCCCTCATGTGCTTTTTATATTTTTACAGCTGAAGTCTGGAGGATGCGACTGATGCTGTATTGGACAAGGTCCTGCTTTCAGCACAGCCCATGTTGGACAGGGGAGCCTGTATAGGTCCCCCTCTCTTAGGCCCTTGATAGGGGTGATTGCATCACCTGTCCAAAGTGTCTGGTGCAGAGCTTTGCAGGAATGTGACCGATACAGACTGAAGAGAGAAAAGAAGAGCTGAGAGCTCACGTGTAGGAGAGCCATCATGGCACAGCATATGCTTGTGTAGGTCTCTCAGGCTTCTCGAACTGTTCTTGGACCACTCCTTTTTCCTGGGAGGTGCAGAGTGACCTATGGGCTTCTTTGCCTCTCTTTCACCTACCCCTGGTTAGGCCAAACGAACTTTGTCACAGTTCAGACTGAAGGCCATTGTTCCCACAATGACACCACTGTTACTGTTACAGTACCTCTGTCAGAGTAAGCACAGCCTCAGAATACAGGGTGTTTTAAGCTGAAACCAGTGCTGATTCTGTCAGCTCAATGTTTCCATCAGTTCCACAAAAGAGAAAACAAAAAAATCAAAATTGCCTTCTCAAGGCTGAAGAAAAGATTTACAAGCAATTGCAATGTAAAAAAAGGATAAACTCAATAAAAGTTGACTTAACAACATCATTTTAACTTGTTAAAAATGCTAAGGCAATAGTTAAAGCTTTTCTGCAGAGTATCTATTTAATTTCCCAAGTATGCCGTGACAAATGCAATGACATACTTCGACAAGTGAATGGCCAACAAGACAGTCTGTAATTCTGAGTAACTTTGAAGTGTGCTGAAACCTCTCTGGGTTATTTGTATACTAACATATAGTTGCATAATAGTATTGAAGACAATATTCATTCATCTAACACTGACGGCTAGAGAATGCTGGTAGTTAGGTTGCTGGAGCCAAGTTCCATTTCTGAATGTGCTGTATTATATCAGACAAATTTACTGGGGAGCTATATTCAGAAGAAGTTAAAATATGAAAAGAAAGCAAAATCAGTTAGTGCAAGAAAACAATTCCTAATCAAAATTATTGATGCAAGAAAAAGAAATACACAAAAGCAAGTGCCGCTTGGAATTATTTGAGAGCTACTCAATCTTTAACTTGATCTTGAGGCTGAAACGTCTTTCTGTCCATGGAGGTGATTGAAGTAAAACATGTAATTCTCTGCAGCAGTGTGTCAGTGACATGAATTTGCCTCTATGGTGATAAAGCAGCTCAGTCAGAAGAGAGGCATTCTGGTGATATGCAGAGGTGCTGAAATTGTAAGCCTGTCTGTGAGTCCTGTATAGACTGTGCTTTCTGGTGGATTGAAGAAAACCACCCCAAGAATGTGCAAGATAAACTACTGGCTAAGCAACGAGACACATTTTCTGAGGCCAGGGTCAGAGCTATATGTTGTAGCTGCTCATTATTTTTGTTGTTCTGCTGGAAACTGCAGTAAAAGGACCTTGCTGGGCATGCTGAACAAAGAGAGAGAGAAAAAGTTATCTAAGTCTTAGATGGCTCCAAAGTAAGCTGGAGCACTCAAGTAAGAAATGTCCAAGCTTAGTAACTAAGCCCAGTAGGACTGGGAGGTCCTGTTATTTCCCCTCTGAGAACACCAAAGCTGGCTGCCTCAGCGTGGTGTTCTTTCCATGCCTCTGCTCTGGGTGGCCACATTACAATTTCTGTCCAGGTGTTTGCGTAAGAGCTGGAAGCAAACGCTGCATTCTCTGCATGTTAACCAAGGAGCGCTTGCTGCTAGGCTGACACAGTTTTATTCCATGAGGCAAAACTTCACAAGCAACACCAGTTTAAGGAATTTTCCCCTCCTGTCTTGCCTCCATGCAGCTGTTCTCAGCTGCAGTGATGCAGAAGTCCACTGGGTTACGCAGTACCAGGGAATTAATGGAGCTTTACTTCAGCTCTCTGGTTTTCTTTTTCCATAAGTGTTTTTAGGGAACAGTGCAGCCATAGAGGCTACTGTGGGCAAGAACAAGTGTCTGGCACAGAAGGGCAGGAAGTACATAAGCTTGAAGTGGTTCCATGTGTTTCAAACCACAAGCTGAAAATGTAGTCCTTTTTCTTTTTCTCTTGGGCAGGGGAAGGTTTTGCACCATCTGTTTTAATTTCTATTTCCCTCTTTCAGGAAAAAAAAACCTTGTAATTTTTCTGGTGTTGAAACTGCTCTAGAAGGCTAAAAAAATCAACTTCAGTACATTTTGTAGAAAGGCAGTTATAGTCATTATTAAACACTAGGGCATCTCTGCTCTGAATGTGTCAGTGAATGTTTTATTTGTTATTTATTAAAAGAGGCTTTCTGACAGCTCAAAGTTGGAGCCATCTTTCATTGCTTATTTGGTGCATCCATTAGTATTTGTTGCAATACATTCATTAGCAATCTGTGCATGTAGAGGTGATTCTTTCTGTAGAGGTGATTGAACAGGGGTTAGCAAATACATTTTCTGAAATAACAAAAAAAAGGGAAGTGAAGTATAGAAATTTGCCACATCACCTGAGACATCTTTAGTATACCTGAAAGAGCAGAGGGAAGTATTGGCAGTGGTTTCCTGGCACATTTGTTTTATAGGAAGTTAAATTTTAAAGCGCCATTTAAAAATCTTAATCAGGTGCACATGGTGCCTGTGGATAATAAGATGTGGTGAAAAACATGGATTCTTACTGCTCTACAACTTTCTTTTAAGATGTCCAAGAGCATCAGAGTGTCCCCTGTCCTCCCTTTGTTTGGAGATGGTGTCCCTTTGAACATCCTCCTCTCCTGCCACAGAGTGACAGAAACCAGCGGATCCCGTGTTTACAAGTTCAGTCTCCATCTGCTCAGAGCCTGTAAATGATAATGAGCATCGTGCCAAGCACCCTTCACTGGCTTCCAGGACTGTAGGTGCTGGAACAAATTGTTGTGTCTCACTGTGATCCAGTAGAAGCCATCAGTGAGAGAAGCACACCTGACCCTGAGGCTGCGGTACCTGCTCAGCATTGCTGGGGTATTGTCCCCCAAAGCCAGACAGGGTTTCCTTCTATGAGTAAGTGTTTCCTCTGCTCCCCTCCCTGGGGAGTCCCTGTGAGGTGTTCACTCAGTCCTGTGGCTGAGCTGTCCCCTTTGTGCTGTTGTCACGTCATATGTGCTGTGGCCTTGTCCTCCTATTTTGTGGTGATATGTAAAGTATACAGCAGCCAGAAATTGCTACTTTCTGTACACAGAGTTCAGACTCTGAAATTGCTGTGATTTCCTTTCACCCACCTGTGAGCTTCCTCTTCTTTGCGTAACTGAGATTCTTAAGGGGTCATCGTGGCTGAAACAACTCCCTGCACTGTGATGATGGTCATTTGATGAATGTAATGGCAAGGACAGATGTGCCTGACTGGTCAAGGCTAGGTGTCTGCAGCTTTCAAAGCCAAAACAAACTTGGCTGCTCTTCCTGCCACAATGTCAGCAGCTGCAGTGCTTACGGCTTCCTCTTCTGCTCACAGCTTCCCTTAAGGAAAATGGAAGTGTGATGATGACAAAATTGAAAAGCTGCGTCAAGGGGAATTTTCTTATAATGTTTTTGGAAGTTTGTTGTGTTGTTTGTTTGTTTTAGAAGTACCACAAGTGAGTTCAAGAAACAAGTGCTGACTGCTGGGCAAGAAGCATGCTGTTAATGTGAGATGACCAGCAGCAGCTGCAGAACTGCAGAGTGAATTGGCCTATTTTCCTCGAGTCTGTAATCATGCTCTGCAAGAGCTCTTTTCTTTCTTTGGGAAAAACAGTCCCTACTTGCTGCTTCTCACCTGCTTGCTTGTTGAGCCTTTTGGCAATTGCATGAAAATACAACTTCCTAGCAGACACAGGAGTGCTGTCCCAGCCTGTTGGAGAGGCCTGCCAGTCTCCAGGCGCTCACTGAAAGCTGTCAGCTGCAATAGTGACACGGGGGAATCTCATCTATTCTCATTTTTCCCCCTCTTTCATCGCCCTTCACTTCTCAGGCACCTTGCCAAGCATCAAGTGTTCACACTTAGGAAAGGTTGTTCACTGGTGTGCACAGACCCACCCTGATCCAGCAGCCAGGTTGTGATGATGCCAGTTCATCTGGGGGTTGTCATGATGTTTGCAGGAACTCTCACCTGTGTTTTCCTGATGAAAATCATGGTATGCCAGCACAGCTAACAATGTGGACTTTGGTGATGTAAACGAGCCCTTGTCTTATTCGAGGAGACCTTGCTCAAGGCTCCGTTGCCATGGCTTAGCAAAACCCTTGTTGCAGATGATAGGTAAGAACTTTTTAACTGCTGTCTGTGTGACTGCCAGATGTCAGTGTGGTGTTCTCTGAGGCAGGGAGAGATACGGCAGGTGTCAACTGAAGATCTGAATCAGTCAAGCACTAAATGCCTCAGACAGTGAGAAGGGGTTGTGCTGTGAGCAGCATCTGTAAGGGCGAGCAATGAGCAGATTGTTCGCTGAGGGTTGGCAGGCAGAGAGATGGGACATTACTGAGTGGTTCACATGATATCCCTGATCTCAGCAACAACTTCTAGGAAGATGAGATTGCTTTTTATTTTTTCATGCATCTAATTTGATAGGTTAACTAGAATTATCGTTGCTGTGGGGTACTGTTTTTTGTGTTATATGGTCCTATCTTAGTTTTAACCAGCTCTGTGCTGCTAGATATGTATTGGATATCCAGATCATGGTGGAAACTTTGCAGCCTGTAAATATACACAGTGTACCCTGGGCTTCTAGCAGCCAGCCAGTCTGAACCAGGCTTGGCTGGTCAGCCAACGTGGGCTCCTTCTCTGTAGGCAGTATTGCCACGGGCGGTCGGTGGATCCATTTTTAGACAGCCATGAAATTTATCTACAAGAGCTCTATGGCTCACAAGTATGGATTAAGCTCTTTCTATATTGGTTATCACTGGCAATATGGGATTGCACTGACTTTGTAAAGGGCAAACGATACAAACAAGCCAAACAATGTATCTGAGAACGGTTCAGAGTGGTGGTCTCAGAGGTGCCTGGTTCCTGCAAACATTTCATCGTCCCAGCCAACTAAAAGGAAGTATGGCAGGTGAGGTGGGCAATCTCCTGCCCACAGGAGGACTCCAGACCCAGGGTCGGTGAGCTCTGCGCTGCTTTTGCAGTGACAGCCTCAAAGTGCAAAGTTCTCCAGAAATGTCTACATGCCTGAGGTGTCTCTGAACCTCCATGAGCGTGTATTTTCCTGCGCATCATTCCTGGATTCCATTCTGCCATCGAGACCCACTCTTCTGCCACTCCTTAAGAAGCCTCAAACCTCTGAATTTTTAGGCTCTACCAAACTCACTTTTGTTGGCCTACAGCTCTTTTCTCCTCCTGGGCTTTATCTTTCTCTTGCCTCAGAAGCACCTTGTGTGCTTGAGGCAGTCGTTCTCCATTTACACAAACCTACTCACACTCTGGACTGTCTTCTCCTGTCACTCTGTCTGACTTTCAGGTTTACCAGATGGAGAGAACAGTTGACATGGCTCTCCAGGAGGATCTAGATGTTGGAAGTGCTTGACTTGCGGAAGAGAGAAGTAACAATCACAGCTTGCTGTGCAATTTTCGAATCTAGAGAGATTTGGTTATACTAATTCTCCTCATTTTTGGTTGCTGTCACCAGATACTCTAGTTTTTCCAGTTTTTCTGGAGATTCAAGTCTCTTACAATGTTTTTTACTTCCTGTAATCTTCTGAGATGTGATTTAGAGATTCTCCCTACCATGCAAGACAGATGATCTCCTACCATGGGGTGAACCACAGCAGGAGCCACGTGCATGTATGGTTTTTTGCAGCAGTAAGGTAGTATTCTTCTAGATGGGCTTGTTTCTGGGGGACACAGGTTCCCAACAAGCACCACAACTGGGAGGAGGGCAGAGGGCATAGGCTGAGTGATTATATCTTTGCATCTACAGAAAAATAACACAGTTATATAAAGGATGTGTCTCTGCTTTTACCTGAAATAGCAGACTCATCCGTAACTCAGGGATTATTGCTTGGTGGGAGAGACCACTGGAGTGGGTGGCCAGCTAGCTGTTATGTGGGGGCTGTTGCCTGCACAGAGAATTAATTCCTTATTAATGAATGAACAAGCTACAAAGTACAGGGTTCTCCTGGCTTTGTCCACAGCAGTATTTTCAGTTGTTGCAGGTGGCACCTCTTTGAAACTTAGAGGGAAAGCAGCTGTGTTTCCCAGAGCTGGAACCTTGCTAGGGCATTTGCTGTATTAAAAATTCTGTTCCTATCCTTAGCTCACATGCTAGCAGTCAGCTGTGCCATAAATAGTGTTTTGCAGTGAGTTTTATGTGTTTGGGGAATTGTTTGTAACTTGCATTATGGCACTTGTGCAATGTTACTCAGTTGCTGCAATAGTTTGAGTGTTGTGTGTGCAGCTTTCATGTAGATTGAAAAACCTGACTGATAGGGCTTTTACAGTTGAAATGTTTTAAATTTAAGTTAATTTTTAAACAAATTGGAGAGAAGAAGAAATAAAATTGAGGTTGTTGTGGGTAACAAGCTTTTCTTTTTTTTCGCTAATTCACTGCCTGATGAGAATATAGCATATTGTTTGCCATGTAGCTGTGAAGTCCTCAGCTTTCAGTAAATAACATGCAGGATTGTATGGTGCCTTTCAGTGTGTGCAGGCAGCTGTGGGATTGAGGCAGGGAGCTACTTCAGCTGGCAGGGGCGGGATTGCAGTCCTGCATGCACTGTGATCAGTGGTAGGCAGGACTTAATTGCAGCTAGTCATTACAAAGAATTGCCTTTTTAATGGTCATGGCTAACACCCTGCAACAAGGGCTCTTTAATAATGTCCTTCATATGCTGGTTCTGGGATTACACCACACCCTTTTCTACCACTGAGGCCTGTGCCTGAGCAGATAGATAACTTCTTATTAATAGATATAGACCACCACTTGTTTGTACTTAGGATTGTTCTCTTATCTGTGTTGTTGAGGGTCTGAATAAGATTATTTTGCCTTTTCTCACCCTCCCACCATTTCTATCTTCAATAAATAGCCTGTGGATGGTGGTGCACAAGAGAAGTGACTTATCAAAGGCCAGGCAGCCTCCTTATTTTAGCAAAGCAGCCAGACAAGAAGGAAATCTGCCCAGACGCAGGGGCTGAGAGATGATTGTGCAACCAAAGACTGACTGCTTCACAGAACCATGCACTTGCAGGCAGCTGATTTCATCTGTCATTAATGAAGTTTCAAATGGACTGTGCCTTTTATCTTCTTTTTCTAGTAGGGGTTTTTCTGTTACAGCTCACATTTCCAACACTGTCCTGGAAGAAGGAAATCTCGATTACAGCAGCAGTCAACATTGCTGCTTAAATTAGCTAAGCCAGTCTTGCATGAACTGCAATTGTAACCTTGGCCTGTGCTTTGCTCATCTTTCTGTTTTGGGAAGCTGTTAAAAAATTATTTTACTCCATCCAGAAATATGTACTTAATAATATGTGGGTGTTGCTTCACGGTGTAGAGGTGTACCATTTGGAAATGTTGTCAGCTGCAGTCAGTGACATTTCTCCAGGGCACGGTTATCCTGATTGGCTCTCATAGGGATGGAAAATTCCATTTACTATCTTGGCTGGTGTCACAAGCTGGAAAATTTGACTTTTTTGCATTCAAATACAAAAAGCATTAGCTCTTATTATATTTTTCTTAAAAGGCTGTGATGAAACTGTGTGAGAGTCAGTGCTGTCCCTTGCTCCCAGTCTGTAGACACAGTTTCTGTACAATTGCTTGCATTTAAACTTGGGTAAGTTTTAAGATAGTGGAAATCAAACAGGTTTTATCAATTCTATGAACAGTTCTCAGGGTCCTCCTCTTTTCAGATTCAGGAGGAGGGACATTAAAGCAGTACAAAGGTTCATCAGTCCTCCAGCAAATACAATGGATGAAAAAGAAAAGCACTTTCAGGTATTACCAATTACCAGCAGGAAACTGGTGAACCAGAGCTGCTGCCTACAGTGTTTGTGCAGATGTAGCACCGTGCTGAATCCTGTCCCATGACCTTTTTCCCCTGAATAGTGCTAGTTTTTGGTTAGCTAATTTCAATACATGTCCTGATGCAAGAGAGTGGGCAAGATAGTTAGGAAACATTAAAAGAGGGAATTGAGGTGCATTGTCATGTGTAGAGGGAAATTTGGATGGGAGAGAATGAGAGATGCAAAGGGGAAGAAATATGGAGTGTAATGGAGGGAAAGAAGAGGAGAGGGGAATAAGGAGCAGAAAAAAAAGGAAAGGAAACGCTGGAGAAAAAAGTTGTCTCTTCTTATGGGATGGTATAGTAGAGGGGAGAAGTCAAGAAAAATAAATACTCTGAGAAACACAAGGATGTGGTCATACGTTGCATGGCAAACTGATTAAATGGAAAGATAACAGAGCTGGGTGGATTATACATGAGGAAGTGTATGTCACAGTATTATGGTAAAACTTTGAGATAAGAATTATAGTGTTTCTCTGTAACTGGGCACCTTGAGGCAATTTTGCTTCCTATTAATGTTATCTTTCCTCCTGCAGTTTGGTTGGCATTTCACATCTTACTTCTATATAGAGAAAGAAAACTATTATCCAGAGTTTAAAGTTACATGGTAAGACAGCAGTTTCAGCCTGCCAATTCAGTACATCATCTTGGGATTTGCATAAACCATAGTCAGTGTCTTTCTGCAATGAAGATTTTTAATATTGTTCTTTGTACTACCACAGCAGCTAGAAATCCAGATAAGGGATAGGCCATGTGTAGTGGGTTAACCCCAGCCAGCAGCCAAATACCCACCCAGCCTCTCACTCACTGCCCTCCCCTGCAAGATGGGCAGAAAATAGAAGGAAGGCAAAAATACCCATGTATCAAGATAATGACAGTTTTATAAGGAAAGCAAAAGCTGCACACACAAGCAAAGCTGTAAATTCATCCACTACTCCCCATCAACAGAAGTGTTGGAGGCCGGGCTGGGTGGGGCTTTGAGCAACCTGGTCTAGTTGAAAGTGTCTCCACCCATGGCAGGAGGTTGGGAGTAGATGGTCTTTAAGGTCCTTCCCAACCCAAACCATTCTGTGAGTCTATGATTGTCTATGTAATGGTTGCTTGGGAAGAGAGATGCAATAACCTAAAATATTCCCCCTTCAACCTCCTTGTGTTGAGCTTTTATCACTGAACACACCATCATACGGGCTGGAAAGTCCCACTGCTCAGCTGGAGCCAGCTGTCATTGCCAATGTCTTGCCCACTTGTGAGCCTGCTTTGGGATGAGGGGAGGGAGCAGAGGGAAGGAAAGCCTTGTTGCTGTGTGGGCACGGTTCAGCAGCAGCGGAAACTCTGATATGTTATCAACATGTTATAACCACAGAAAGCCCAGCGCCCGCGAGCTGCTGTGAAGCAGCTTGTGTCACACCCACACCAGAACATCACCACTGAGCGGGGGGCTGCACAGCCACAGGGGAAAGGTACCCTGTACTCCACAGCCACTAGCAGAGTAGTGAAATAGTGCAGCACAGGGTGACTGATAATGTGCGGTACTGAACAGTCAAGAGGACGGTCAAGAGGACAAGTAGTAAAGTAGTCCTGGCATTAAAGATTAGAAAACAGTTTATTTGCAATGTCTTGTGCATGGTGTGCTTTTTTGAGTCACTGCTCACAGTCAGTTATAAGTAAATAAATGACAGGCAGGAAATAAGTACCAATTTCCATTTTACAGTGAGCTAGGACTCTCATTTTTGTTTATCTTGTGTGCTGAAATACCAACAGATCGAACTCAAACCAACTCTCAGAAAGCAAACCTTTCCTCCTGTTGCTTGTTGTTGTGTGGCTTCCTCCTTGGATGATTTTCACACCTGCTTGTCTGTCACATCAGTAGTCTGTTGATTGTCCATTTGGGCTTTTTGGAGCGGGAAACAGGGAGGAAAAGGATGTGGGTATTTTGGTATGGTTTTTGGGGGTCTTGTCTTGTCTTTTTTTGTTTCTTTGTTTATTTGGGGTTTTTTTAGTGAGCATCTATTTTCATTCACTATGTAAAGGAAAACAGTCATCTTACCCTAGACATTTATTAGCAGTCCTCAAAACTTTTGTCTTTATTTTACATGTCTAAAGTGTTTTGAAGGTGAAAAACTTTAGCACAATGCATGTGAAGTCTTTATTCCTCATTGGCTGACTGGAGGAGCTGAAGTGGTGAAATACACGATTTACTGAAGTTCAGACAGAAATATGATTACAAAACTGGAGTCAGGATTCAAGAGTCAGTGACTTTCAATTCCTCCCTTGTTGTGTCAGTGTTTGCCTGTGGAAATGGGCCTCTCATCCTCAGAACATTAGGATTTCCTTTAAGAGTAGATTCTTCTCAGTACTGGAGATCATGCAGGATTTATGTTTTTGCAGGTAGCTGTGTCTGTGGAAAATTTAGTTCTCTCCAAATGTTACAGAAGAATTGGCAATAAAGCCAGAGCTTTATTTATGACCTCCATTATAGCAGGACAGTAGAAAAGGATCATACAAAGCACTTGCACAGATTGATTCCTGGGTTATCAAATTGTTCTGTGGTCAGATAAACTACAGTCTTCTACCACATGAGCAGAAAATGCTTTGTGGTGCCAGCTGTCCTGTAGGTACTTGCAGAGCAAATCAAGTCCTTTCCTTTGTTACCCTCAGGGCACTAGTGAAGAAAATTGTCCATGTTACCTCTGGACTGGTGGGCATGGACTTCTGCCTGCCCCTTCCTTGGAGCAGGTGATTCTCTATTAAGCTCCCTTGAACTTGCCAGCTTGGCCTAGGCTTTTCCATCTGTGCTGGTGCACTCCAGCAGGATATGTTAGTGCAGCCCATTAGTCCTGAGGGGCAGGCAGCTCTTGGGCAGTTTTCCTGGTGGCCTTTGTGACTGGTGACAGGACTGGAAACCACAGGAGGACCCAGCCAGCAGAGAGGCTGAGGACTGTGTGGCTGGCTTGCTCTGGGTCCCAGCATCATGCCCAGCCCACTCTCATGGGGATGGGATGTTTGGAGCCAAGCTTTCTCTGTAACCTAATTGCATCTGCAGGACTACAGCCATCCAAGTGTAAGCACAGGGAGTTAGGTGGAATTCAAACCATCTGAAATCAGGAGTACAACAGCATCTGGGCCTAATGCCACTGGCCTTTTCTCCAGTATGCATTTGCCTTAGGAGTAATTGGAAGTTGGATCCTCCAGCTATATATAATTGCTTCTTAATACAAAGGCATGATTCCTCTCTTTTCCTTAAGAAGGTGTTGAATTTTCCTGCAGTGGAAGATCCATTTCCTTGAAGTCTTAATATACATTTTCCTTGTGTTTTACTGAGTGTAATAATGCCCAATGGACTTCAGATGCTTTTTCTTTATCAGGGACGAGAAGAAACAAGGAGGAAACCAGCTGATTTTAAAAAAGAAACAGCATTTCCAGGGAACACTTCCAGAACCATTTTATAACACAGGGAAGGAGAATGTCCAGTCCTTCCCTGTCCTCTCTAGCCTGAGCGGTACAAAAGGAAAGTGTGCCATTCTGAACAGATTGACATAATATCTATGGGCTGGAAGGAAGATCCAGGGAATTACAGGTTTGTCAGTTTCACCTCAGTCCCTTGGGAGATGATGAAGAAAATCCTCTTAGAAAGCATTTCCAAACACATGAAGGACAAGAAGGTGATCAGGAGTAGTCAACATGGATTTACAAAGGGGAAATGATGCTTGACCAGCCTTACTGCTTTCCGTAATGAGGTGACTAGCTTGGTGGACAAGGGAAGAGTGATGGATGTGGTTTACCTTGATCTTAGTAAGGTTTTAGTCTCCCATAACCTCCTCACAGACAAGCTGACGGTATGGATTAGATTAGTGGGCAGTGAGATGGATTTAAAACTGAACAACCCAGCCCAGAGGGTTATGATCAGTGGTATGAGATCCACTTGGAGGCCAGTCACTAGTGGTGTACCCCAGGGGTCCATACTGCGGCTGGCACTGTTCCACATCTTCATTAATGACCTGGATGGTGATGCAGAATGCACTCCTGGAAAGTTTGTAGGTGATGTAAAACCTGGGAGGAGGAGCTGATGAGCCAGAGGGTTGTGCTGCCATGGAGAGAGACCTTGGCTGTCTGGACAAAGAGGAATCTCATCAAGGTCTGCACTGGGAAATGCCAAGTCCTGTATCTGAAGTTATTTGAGGGTAAGCCCCTGCAACAGTACAGGCTGGAGGTTGGAAAGCAGTTCTGCAGAGAAGACCTTGGGATCTTGGGGGCAACACGCTGACCATGAGCCAACCATGTGCTTTTGTGGTGAAGGTGGCCAACAGCTTCCTGGGCTGCTTTAGGAAGAAGACCACATCAGGAAAGAACAAATTGTGTTTCATTTTTTTGGTGGATCTGAGTTAACTTCAAATCAGAATGGGGTTTAGGCTTGGGAAGTTATGTCAGTGCCATTTAAGAGGCAGCATTTTGCACAGTCACATGGCAGAGAATGTGGTTACCTCGTCTTCAGCTCAAAGTAGGGAAGAGAATGCCGGTTCTGTAAAAGTCTTGCAGTCTCTGTTATGTCTTTTCTGTCTGCTAGGTGCTGACTGCCTTTAGCTGACATTGACTTGACTGCAGGATAGTTCCTGATATGTACCAATATCCCTAAATGTACTTCACGACTCACCTCAAATATCTGGTCCAAAGGAGAGTCAAGAATTGGATTAGTTTAAGCCAATCAACTTCTATGAAACAGTAAATATGGAACTTCATTTAAATCCAGGAATCCCTCCTTGGGGTTGATTAATGCATATGGTCATTATTTTGCTTTTTGGAAACCAGAAAACACTTAAATAATAGTGCCCTGCAATGTGTCCCTCACTCCTTTTGTAATGCAGGTCTGGAGCCCAGATATTTATTGTGGAGCACATTGAAATCTTCTAATGGGACTGACCATCACTTGACCTGTACTTCTGGTCCCACTGCCTTGCTGGCTATGGGTGACGTCTGTGTTACTCTCACCACCTGTGAAATGCTATATTGAAATGGAAATAGCAGTGCCCTGGATTTTTTTGTGCCTCCAGTTTTTATTTTCAGGGTGTATAAACCTGCTCTCCTGAGCACAGATGCATAAAGAACACTTGTAACATTTGATCACTTCAGTGCTTTGCCATTCATTTCTCTCTCTCTCTGTGCCACAAACTGACTTCTGAGATAGATGTTCAACTGTATCCCAGACAGTTACATATTTATCACTTTATCACTCAATTCTCTGGAAACCAGAATCCCAGGGGGAAAAAGGTACAGTCATCACCTAGTATATCATGATAAACCAGTATCTGGAGAAGGAACTTCAATATTTGTCACTTTTAAAGAACAGATGATATTGTGTGGCTCTATTACCTGCATTTGTTAGCATTCCTTGTTCAACAGGTGAGTGTTAAACTCTGACTGTACCTGCGGGCAATATAGTGTGGCAGATGTGGTACAGCTCTATATAAAGTTGTCGATAGGGTCCCCTTTGCACCCATCCTGTGAAACAGAATCACGTGCCTGTGAACTGAGGACCCTCTATAGAAACGTCAGGTAAATCTCATGTTGCAAAATCTATGCTAAGAAAGTAAATCTTGGAAAGAAATATCTCTTGCCATGGCGTGGTTTCTTCCTGTCTATGTGCTGAGGCACATCTAAAATCACAGAAGGGAGAATCTTTACTAATTGGATTTGGAGTTGTTTTAATCATGAAGAAATGTTGAAATGGAAAGCATGTTTGTTCAAATCCCCAGTTCTACCCTGCTGAGCAGGAGTTGAGCAGATTCTTCATTGGTACCATGTATCTTCTTATTTCTGAGGATCATAACATCTCAGATGTATTTTCTGTCCTTGGATGGCTCATATTCTTCTTTATGCTTCTCAATTTTTTATATCTTTTAACTGAAAAGAAAAATACTGCTATGCTTCCATGAAATTGAAAGAACTGGGTCTAGCTTAAGCTAAGGGGTTTTTTCCAGTACTTTTTATTATTTGAATGGTGGTTGTACTTCAAGAGTCCGATCCTCCTTATCCTTTGTACACCATAAAAAAGCCTGCTAAAGTTAATTGTTCACTCATGAAATGAGCTGGTGGGCAGATTTAATATTTCTGTGAATTAACGCTTCCTTCTTGATTTTAACAGTGTAATTGAAATTGGGAACTGATTATTGTGAAGACACCTGAATAAGGGAAACTTTTTCTGGCCTTTGGTGGTTACAGAACATTGTCCTCATCCCACCTTTATCCAAGAGCAAGACTCAGTGCTTGCTGTAACTTGTTGTTGAGTCTTCCTATAGAATAAAATTTCATTAAATTTCGTTTTAAATTATGGAAATAATAGCTGTGTCTTGCATCACTTAAAGTGTTCTCCTAGATTATAGGGTAAATTATCTCCTTCTTATTGTTCAGGTTATTCAGTGGCTAAGTCAGATGACTCTGCTTAACTGACATTAAGATTCAGGGAGCTGAGCTGGAAGGTGTGTGGCAGCCTGAGCAGCCAGCGTGGCACTGGTTGCTGCCATCCTGCCGGCTCAGTCCTTCCTGTCCTTTCTGTGGGAGTCCTAACTTGTCCCTCACACTTCCTTGCTCACCTGATCCTGCCTTGCATGATGGTGGAGCCAGAGTAAAGCTGTTTTTCAGTAGTTCACTTTTCTGCTGGCTTAGTCCACTGAGGTGGCTCAGCACAGGTCAATGGAGGAGCCAGTACGTGACAGGAAGTGAAATTAGAGGGAAGAAGATGACAGACACCGTGGCCTCTCATGAAACCACTGCTTGATGTGGACCTGCTGGATGTAGACATAGACTGGACAAAACTGCATCCAAATTATCTCAGAATGGAAGAACTGGACCAGAGTTCTTTAAATGCTGAATTGTATGGAACATTGCTTTGCTGTCTTCTAAATAATGCAGCATCTCAGAAAGCTGTGCCATGCACAAGGTGTGAGACTCCATGCACTTTGGATTCCCCAGAGGCAAGGCAGTGAGACCCAGAGGTCAGGTGTGGTACAGACAGAAGCACTGAACGTGCAGGATGACGCCCTGATGTTACACTCCCAAACCAGAGGGCAGGAACGTATTTGGGGAGACGGACTGAGCAGTATCATGCATTTTCAAAGGCACATGTGACCTCCATTCTTGAGAAGCAGGGAGCGTGATCTAGCCCTGCATCTGTAAGTCCTGTCTTCCCTGCCCTGTGTCTATTCAAAGGTGAGAGGAGATGTACAGGTTACTGTAATGCAGAAGCCCATCGCTGGCTTGGAGTGAGCATCACTTACAGTGCTAATATCAACTCCTTGCTCTGCCACAGTAAGAGTCATGGAGCTGGACCAGGTCTGCCAACAGTTTAGCACTTGTGTGGGAAAGAATCTGGAGCACTGACTTTTTTCTTCAAAGCCACCATTTTGAGGTGGTTCACTGTCAAGACATTGATGTGGCTGTTTGGATGGAGTTTAGTGAAGGTGACAGGTCCTTGTGAAGTTCTTACCTACAGAGTCTTTGGTCGCCCTTGTGCATGCATATATTTAGCCTGTCCACTTAGAACTGAGCAGGTGAAACTTGGCTAACACTTAGGGAGAATCTAAGATGTGTTGTTTGGGCGTTGGGGTTTTTTTTGCTCTCTTTTAATCTGAAGGAAATTATTCTGATAATGAATGCTGTTGGTGAGGAGTTTGGAAGATGAGTGTGCAGGAAAGGATGGTGCAGTCTTGAAGTGCTAGCTTCCTCAGATAGTTTTTTAATTTCTAGGAGAAACACTTAAAATGTGAATCATTACAGCTTCTGGCTGACTTTGGATGAACTAAAAATTACAGTGGCTGAAAGCATTCATTGACAGAGTCTGTAATAAAAAAATATTTTAGTATATTCTCGGTAGATTTCTTTTGATCACCCAGGTTAGCCAAGGCTGGTGGAAGCAGCAAGATTAGTAAAATAAACAAGTAGCTTTAGATTGGAAAAATGAAATAGCTTTTGTTCTTAGCAAGTCTACAGCTGAAAGAAATTATACAGTAATGCTTCATAGTTTTATGTGGCAGTGTTAACTTATAAAAGTTTTGGGGGTGAGGTGAATTAATCAATTCCTCCAAATGTTTATATTATTTGCTCTGATAACTGCCGTACAGTCCACTAGTACTTCTGCTCTGTAGGTGGCAGAAAAGGAGTAAAACTGTTAGCTCAGGTCCTCTGATTTTGCGTGTGAGACATATCACTGAATGAAAGTGAAGGTGCATGTGTTCATGGACACCTCCATTTTCACAGCTTTCAGTGAACCCCTTCTGAAAGTCTGTGGGGTTTAGATGCTTCAGCCACTGGTGCAACTCCAGGCATTCAGTTCCTTTTCTCTGTTTGAGACCTCTTCTGTTGTATATAGAGCCATCTTTGAGTTGAGTTCTTCAGGCTGAAACTGCTGCTTTACTTCTGGCCTTTGCCCCTTTCCCCAGTCCTAATGGTTGCTTCAGCTTATTTATCAGCAAATTGTAAAACCTTATTATTGTGCTCGTTACTTTGTCCTCCATTTTGTTGGGACCATCCCATTTACATTAGATATTTGTCTTCTAAGTGCCATTTTGTTGTGCTTAAAATCGTCTCCATGACCTTCTGAGCACCGTAATGAAAACCTTTAACGCACCTTTTGTCTTCCAGATCTCCCTGCTGATTGGATTCATCAGCGTAAATAATTCTGCATGGACAGATTACAGTGCATACAGCTTCTTTCAGATTGTCACCATGTGCGATTTGGTTATGATTTTGTTCTTCTACATCATGCACATTTTCAGAGTCTACAGGAAGCTGACTTGCGTTAGCTGGCCACTTGCGGTAAGCCTGGGTTCCTCTCCTCTCTTGGGGGTCGATGTCTCACTTTCTCAGCCCATTTTCTTGTGCTGTCTCACAAAGATAGGCTGTCTTTCACTCAATTCTTTTTTGCCTTGTATGCAAATCCTTTTGTTGCTTGTATTCAGTTCAGCAGATTCTGTAACTGTAAGTTTTTCTGCTGATTTGGATTTGAGTCTACCCTCTTTTACACAGATATAAATCTAGATTTACTCCATGGAAGGCAATAATTTTATTAAGAGACAATTGAAAAGAAGCTACTGGTCATCAAGCCTTCAGCAGATGGGTCCTTGCTCAGGTCATTTATAGCAGCTCAGGGATTGCTAAAGTACCAAATCATTGTGTTAGAATTCGTGTATGACATCCTGTCCCAAAATAAAGGATGTGAGTGCTATTTAAATCAGATGTGTCTCTTTTTGGTGTGGTTTTAGGTAACTTTAACAATAGCAAAAAATAGGAGCCTCAGCCTGATTGCCATAGCCTGGCCATTCCTGGGATATCCTGCAGGGTGTTCCTGCCGCATTCCCACATTTCCCATACACATCCATCTCTCATATCCTAGCAGAGAACCAACAAGCAGCACCAAAAACGTGAGACCCAAACTTCCTCAGCAGCTCTGGCTCAGGTCAGCTAACAGAAGAGTTCTGCATCCTAGTGTGGGATGATGGATTTTAACAACCTCTTAGAACATGCCTCCCTTACATATGCTAGTTCCACTGAAGAAGGACCAAAGGAATGGGGAAAGCCAGCTGGAGAGATAGAGAGGAATTTTGAAATCCAAGAAGTGGTTGGGTGGTGGTTAAGGGAAGCTGCGTAAGTAATTTAGAGCTAAGATAACAGTTTGTCCATCCACCCACTTATAACCAGAGAGAAAAATATAATTTGCTTTTTTCTTTTTAGCTGAAGAATGTGGTTAAACTTTTTTTTTTCAAATGTGTGCCACCACTATCTGTTTCTAAAGGTACTTATTTATCTAGAGAAAATACAGACGCGGGGATTGAAATAAAGGAGTGAAGTAAGCTAATAAATAACAGTTTTGCAAAGCAGCGTTTAATGTGTGCATTGCTGTAACAGGACTGTGCTATTTTTGCCTCTGCACGAGCTGCTTTTGTTTTTTTTTGTTGTGTGTTTAATCATTCCTTGCCTGCGATGACTAAAGACACTTTAACGTTTTATAGGTTACAGCCCGCAAAACTNGAAGCTGCGTAAGTAATTTAGAGCTAAGATAACAGTTTGTCCATCCACCCACTTATAACCAGAGAGAAAAATATAATTTGCTTTTTTCTTTTTAGCTGAAGAATGTGGTTAAACTTTTTTTTTTCAAATGTGTGCCACCACTATCTGTTTCTAAAGGTACTTATTTATCTAGAGAAAATACAGACGCGGGGATTGAAATAAAGGAGTGAAGTAAGCTAATAAATAACAGTTTTGCAAAGCAGCGTTTAATGTGTGCATTGCTGTAACAGGACTGTGCTATTTTTGCCTCTGCACGAGCTGCTTTTGTTTTTTTTTGTTGTGTGTTTAATCATTCCTCTGTTCCAGAGCCACTAGTGACTTTAAGGCACTGAAGTTTGTGGCTGCTCAGCTTCAGAAAGCTTTATGGGATGTGATGCCTGAACATGGCTGCGCTGTTACAAAACAAACAACCTCATTTTCAGTCACATTTAAGTATCTTTAGAACAGAAGAGGAAGACACATAAGAGACTCTGGGAAACTACAGCTAGCATTTGGATGAGTTTCCTGGCAGGATCTTTACATTGCAATCAGGGGCGTGATTTGCAGCCAGTAAAGCTGAAGTGGTTCAAGAGGTTGTTCATTGGTGACACCCTTTAAAGCTTGGAAGTATTTCTCCAGAGGGGCACGCTTCCGGCCCTGCTGGGGGTTGGGTCTCCACCTAATGTAGCCTTCCTTTGATGATTCTGTTGCAGCTTTGCCCATCCCTTGGATTCCTCTAAAGTAGTAGCCTGTGTACACTGCTTTATTTGATGTCTCTGAGGAGGCAATGGCATGTCCCATTTGCCTGCTGCGTCATGGGCTAGTCAGAGAAGCCTCCTTATGCATATAATTTATTCTGGCAAATGCAAGGGTTGAGATTTTGATTACCTGAAACAAGTTTACAAATTAGGAAAGTAACTTGTGGTCTCAGAGGCTACTTTACAGGAAAAATCTTTCTCATCTCTTTTTAACACCTGAGCAGAGTGAAACTGGTATGGTAGATTGTTCATCTTCTGGGCTTTCCTTGGACAATTTCATTTTGGGACTGTATTCTGTTTACTGGTTTGAGACAGAATCTCTCCTTTCCCTTTTGTTTGCTTGGCTCATGCTGGTAGTGCAATGCAGATAAAGGAAGCAGATATCCACCTGCCCACTCCACCATGCACAAGAAACAACCCATGTTCAGTCTGCAAACACCTGTATTGGTTGTGGCAAGCTTTGTGAGGGTTCAAAACTTAAATCCACAGATACTTACTGCTTGTAACATGGTAAAATTGACTCCTGGACCAATACTTATCACATCAGAGAAAAGTTTAAAAGAGGTGCCTTGGTCCTCTCTCAGAAAACCCCAATGCATCATGTTTTACTGCAGCTGTGCTTTTCCCTCCTGTTTCCAGGTTTGGTTGATGTAAGTTGTTAGTAAATGCAGCAGTAGATCCAGCGTTTACTTTCTGAGATTATCAGAAGTAGGAGCATTTGGTTTTCCACTACAGGCTAGAGAAATATGTCCTTTAGGCTTCTTCCTTCCTCCAGAACCATATCTTAAGTAAGGTGCACACTTGATGCAATAAAATAATGTACCGTGCTGAATTGAAAGGATTGCATCCATACCCAGTCAGTAAATCTCATTCCAGTAGCATTAGTAGACCCAAACTGTTCTTTTTTGAACAGAAACTGAGCTTTGGTATAAAATACACACACAAGGTGAGTTGTTGGGGTTTGGGTTTTGGTTTTTTTTGTTTGTTTTGCATTTTTTTCCTTTTGACTATGTTTTGTCCTCTGGGTTTGAGGGTTTGAGTCATCTCTGCCAACTTATTTTCTTTCTGAGACATATCAAAACGCTTTCCAGATAAGTTTCCCTTCTGATGCATGCTGTGCTTGTCTTTTCAGGAGTTTCTTCATTACTTAATTGGTACAATTCTGCTTCTCATTGGATCGATTGTAGCAGCAGCCAAGAGTTACAATGTAACTGGACTTGTGGCTGGAGCGGTAAGACTGTGTTTATTAGGCTTGACACTTTAAAAATTGCAATATATATTAAGTAGGGCTTTGGAAATCTATCACTTGTGCCTCTGTTTTTTTACACACTTGCCTTACTTGTGTCTTGGTTGGGTGAACTACCTTCTAGCTCATTTCAGTGAATGTTCTGTAACACAGTGCCAACAAAAATATTTTGCAGTCAGACACCAGACTCACCACTAAAGTTGGTATTTGTCCTGCCAGAGTGTTGAAACCAAAGGCTTCTGTTTTAACTCATAGGAATTAATGTGTTTAGGTGAAGAATTAAGACAATTAAGTTTTGACAAAAGACTGTTGTAGCAGCTGGAAGTTACCTGAAGGATTTCAACCCCTGGCTTTCAGTGCCTCCTGCTCCTGAACAGAGCCCTGTCCAAGATAATTTCTTCTGAGCTAAAACCCACTGGGGCTCTGAGCTGACTTACTGGCAGGTGCTCTCTGCCTCTCTTGGCTGGAGGGCTTTACAGAGAGAGGCATGACTTACAAGTCACAAGGGTGACGGTATTTTCACAGCAGCAGGACCTGAAATACAGCTCCTCCAGAATAAAGAATTACTTTCAGAAACTTAGTCCTGATGATGCAAACAGACTAGGAGACCTACCTGACTTGTTTATTTGGCAGACAGAAGGGAAAGACTTGTTTGAATGGGGCAGTAAAAGAGCAGTAATCAGAGGTGCTAGAAACAGTTTTTTCTTTGTTGCAGAATCCTAGTGAGAAGTTTAGATGTCGAGACTCCATGCTGCTGTCCAGCTTTTTCTCCCTCCTTGTGTATGACTCTCAGTCTACCTTTCAGTTGTTTCAACAAGACATAAGCTGCTATTATACTATGGGAACTTTGGGGTTTTTAGTCTTTTGGCAGAATGGAGTTAAAAAACCCCCTCTTTTTGGGTCTGTTAATCCCATAAAATGTGGAGCTGAATGTACAAAAGTGTCCATACATGCATGGAATATGTGTCATCTAATGCTCCGTAAGTATTTGTGGTTTGTTTGTTTTCTCATCCAGACTTTCGGGTTCCTGGCTACAATACTTTGTGTTATAAGCATGTGGTCATCCTACAAGGTTTCGTGCATAACACAGTCAACAAGTAAGTATCATGCTTAGTAGCTGCCAGAATGCTTCCCAAAAATGAATATCTATATTTTCTGCCACAGGGCTGTGTCTACCTGGAAGGATTTATTAATGCCCTGGTTGTTGTGACTCAAAATTACTCAAAAAGCAATAATTCCAAATTTTCTGTCAACACAGATGCTATCACAGCTACTGACAGCTGTTAACAAATATCTGCAAGAGCAAAATAACTTGCTTCTAGCAAATAGTGAACATGGCAACGCTTTCTTTTCTCCCTTCCCCATCCCTTACCAAAAGAAAGTTTCCAGTGCGTTGCTTAATAAATTGGATGAATTTGTTTGTGGCAACATAAGTGACACTGTCTTCCTTTTCAAAGATGCATCTGTGTGACTCCATCACCTGTGCAAGACCTCTGCCTTACAAAACAGGATACCAAAGAGGAGCGTCCACTACTGAGGAGAGAGCCATGGGTATTTTGTTACTAGCCTGGACAAGCTGGTAGCTTTGGAACATCTACTTGAATGCCTAGGCAAAACAACGTTGTGAACCAAAGTTTTTTTGCTCCCCCCACCTCCCCCCACCCAAAGAAGTTTATAAAATGGAGATCCTGCTTGTTTCAGAGAAAGACAACTTCTGTCTCACAAGCTGGGCTGTGGCCATTTCCAGCTATTTGCAATAAGTGCATTTAAAACTCATTTGGACAGTCATTTGGTTCTCCTTTCAGAGGGATGGAAAAATTGCTTCTGATTTCCTCCATCTGTTTACACAAGGGAAATCCTGCAAATTCCTACCCGATTCTGAACTTCCAAGGATTATATGTTTAACAAAGGAACAGTTACAAACTAATTTGTGCCTGGATAAGCTGACCCAAGCCTTTGTTACCTCTTTCTATCAGAACTGTGGACGGTTTTTAACATCAGCTCAGCCAGCATCAAAAATTATGAGCTGCAACTTGAATACATCACTGCAAACACTCCCTCCTAGCCCCAACAGTACACAATGAAATGGGGGATTTTCTCCATGAATTTTTAGCAATCGAAGATTATTCTTAAAAACTTCCCTTGCCAAATACAGAAAAATATGTACCCAAGGATATATGTTTAATATTTTGTGGGGTCTTTTTTTCCCTCCTTTTCACAGTAAGACCTCTTCTGTAGAAATTTTCTATGGATTTGCTATAAATTATTCTCTTTGTAATCTAACAGTGTTTATGGAAAGCCCATTGTGAATGGAGCAATGTGCTTCTTTCTCTCTCTTTCTCTCTCTTACATGTGGTTTTGTCACTTCCTCTGCCTCAGCTGCAATCTGTGCTCTTGGGGACTCTGCCCAGAGCCTGGACAGACAGAACAGTTCAGTTTTGTCTGACCTGGTATCATCATGAAGTTCTATGTAACTTCAGTGCTGAGACAATGCCTTCTTGGCACCTTTGTCTTTCCATTTGCACTCCATCTCTGGTGAGCTGGGACTTCTTTGCAGGAAAAAAGGAAGCATGGGCCTCTCTTCCTCCTTGGTGCTTCTCCTTTCTGAAGCAGAACTTGGTTCTCCTTCCTGAAGTAGAACTTGGTTTATTCTGTCAAGACAACTGCATGATGGTGCAGCAGAAGTTGGGTTTATACAGTTTACCAGGAACAGTCTGGAGAAAAAAGCATTTTCTGGCCTGCTATATATTCTTCTATTTGTTTGAAATTCTGCATCAATACTGCTAAGTAATTTAATGGTTCTCTCAGAAAATTCTTTTTGTGCCTCATGGCAGACCAACATATTTGTTGCCACCTTATTTTTTTTCCTCATCCTAATGTATGTATCTTTACTTAGAATTTATTTTTAACTCTTTGACAACACAAAATTGGCCAACTGATAAAGTGTCAAGAATTTTGAGTAAGTAGATGAAAATAAGTGAGCAGATAACTTGGAGAGGTAAGAATCTCCCTCTTCATGGTGCACAGTTTCTGTGATTCTTTTTGCTATTCCTTTTCAAAAATGCCCTATTTAGAGCAACACAGAGCAGGAAACTATTTGAAAGGACAAAAGTCTGTCTTTAGTGGATGAAGGTACATACAGTCACTTAAAGTGCTTTAACATTAATACAGAGGATTATTCAAATAAAACTATATAACAGGCAGATATATTGTAACTAATTTCATATTGGCTATTTCTTATTTTTTTACAATGTTCAACTTCTGCCCCCTACCTTCAGATGATATGTTTTGTGTTTAGTCAGAAATGAGCCATTTTTTTCTTTTTAACAACCTGAATTGAGCATGGCTCCAAGGCTCTCTGGTTTAAGAGAACAAACATTCTTCTCAGCTGGGAATCCATTGTCAGCAGTGTCAGAGGTAGTTCAGCCTTCCTTGCCCTGCCTGCACAGGGCCAGTCAAATGGCCATACGTGACAAGGGACTTCATCCTGGGCACTTTGAGTGAAAATACCTGCAGAAGAAGATACACACACACACACACACACACACACAGAGACAGACCCGTGCGCCCGTGTGTGTGTGTCTAATTTTTTGCAACAGGGATACTTGGTCACCAGTCCTCCAGCCAAGACTGACTTCACTACAGTTTTTGGAAACCAGCACTCTGGCTTTAATTTGGACTGATATGATAGATGTTTAAGGATAAAACCTCTCCTGTTTCCCCAGAGGAAAGAGACTGTTATTTCTCCTTTACCTCCTGAGGTATCACCTCAGATTGACAGTAGGAACATTCCCACAAGCTTTAACCCCCCTTGGCAGTCCCGTGGGAAGCCAGTGTTCTGCTGCAGGCAGTGCGAATGTGGCTGAGACTTCAGCGCTGTGGTGGCAGTGGGGAGAAGCACCTGCTAAGGACTGGGGCTGGAGCCTGAGCTTGCTCTGCAGAAAAGGCTTTTTCCACTTTCTCCTGGAACCATGCCCCCTCTCCTGGCACTATACTGGATTTTTTTTGCAGCCTCTCACATCACTCTGTCACTTGTCACCATATGAAGAAAAAAAAAGTCGAGGGGAATTTCACACAGTCTAACAACCAAAGAATTTCTGAACTATGTTCTGTGATCATCCAAAGAATATGTTTTGCTGTAAGTGCACTTGTTTATACTGGATCAAGAGATGTAAGTTACCAGTTCCCTTTTGGTTTTCACGCCTGTTGACAGGGCTAAAATATTCCTGCAGCTTTGGCTGTTGTGACAGTGCTGGGTCCATGACTCACCAGATGCTCCTAATCAGGATGCTCTCAGGCTGGAAGACTGACATCTCTGCTGCCAAAGTTTCCTTGCTTTCCCCAAATCCTCCTTGTGAAGCATGTCTACCAAGAAAAGCACAGATTTTCTGTTATCACCAGCTCCACCGGGGGTCTTTGAATGACAGCTCCGTCTGGCAGGGAATTCAACACCTCTCTGCTGTACCTCTGCCAGCAAAAGTGTTTTAAGTTTCCTTCAGTGTCAACCTGGTTCTGAAAGCTCCATCTGTCTGCAACTTTGTCAAATATGGGATTCCAGCTGTTTTAGAAATAAACTCTGTTAGCTATTTGGGTGATGTGGAGAATCAGATTGTTGTCCTGGTCATTTTTTTCCTTCCTCTACTACAGCAGTGGCTTTCTCTCTGGGGAGTATCAGAACACATCCTGTAACTGGAGGACAATAGGTAGGAGCCGCAGAAAAACCTGTTCCCTGCAGTTGTGTTTGGATGTGCTGATCTCCCATTATCCCACCCAAAAGTTGTCCATCCTCTTCAGCTCCAAGATGAGCGTAGTTTATCCTTTGAGCTAACACAGATGGAGTTTGGCATTCAATTTTACTGAAAAAATAAAACGTAAATGTTGGGAGAAGAAAATCGGTAGTACAAACTGTTTCATACTGTGAAAAAACCACAACTTCATGTTTGAGCTCTGGGGGCTTGAGATAAGTTAGAGGATGAATAGTGCTTTTGTTAGGTAGAAACTGGGAAAATAAGAAGGGGAAATGAAACGTTTTAAAAAAGAGGAAGGATGACTTTGAAAAGCTTGAGGACCACAGTGCTGGATGAAGACACTGCAGGTTATATGACCTGCATAACTTGCACACTTTTTCTGTTGCTGAGAATTGGTGTCACTGTTTGGAAACAGTTCACTATATGGGGTTTAAAGGGGGTAGCAGGACACCCCAGTAATGATAACTTGTAATGAAGTGTGTGTGTGGCGAGGGGGTGCCAAGTGATGCTCCATGGAAGAGGACTAGGAACTTACTAGGACAAAAAGGAGCAGGAGGGAAGGAAGATCAGGGGCAAACATTAGTAGAAAGCTTATGAAAGGAGGAACTAATGTGAGTGCTTTGTGCACTGACAGAAGTGGTGGCAGATATCAGCAGTTTCTGGCTGTGCTGGTTATTATAGGGCAGATCTGCCTGGAGTGACAGAGAGGTCTCTTTACTGCTTGCCTGCACTTTATAACCTGTGTCTGGGATTTTTCTGTTCTGCTGAAGCTGTGGGAGGATGCACAAGACCTGACCACAGGCTGTGGAACACGGCATCAAGTTGCCATATGCTCTGCCCTGTTTAACTTAAAATTGCTGTGGACTGCACTGTGCTTAGAGACAACATGGAGCCAAATGCTGCTGCTGAGCCTACGTGCTGGCCAGGGGCCTTGGCCATCCCTGCAGCTTGGGCAAAGTACAGACCTGCTTTTAGACTGAATGCCATCAGAAAGCCAAGGAAAGCTGGATTTACGTATCACTGGGCCCTGCTGGGCATCCAGGAGGTGCTGCTAGTTGTGTGACAGAAGTGGGTACCAGAAAAAGGGAGGCCCACATCCTGCTCTTTCTGCCTGCAGAGATTTACACCCAGGTGGCAGGGGAGAGCCCTCACCACAAAGCTCTAGGGCATTCTTAAGCAACCCACCTGTTTGGGCTGTTTCAAGTTTCATACTGGAGCAAGTGCAAGTGCCATGCCCTTAGCTTACCTTTCACTCCTCTGCAGACACACAGGACTGCAGACTTGGGAGGCCATCCTGTTGGGAACAGGTGGCTCTTGGTTCCAGTCCCTGGTCCCAGGGCTTGTTTAACCCTGCTACATGGGAGCAGGTCAGAAAGTGGCACTAGTGTTTGTTATCTTCCTCTCCTGGAGAAAGACGATTACTTTTTTCCAGCACAGAGGCAGCTGGAAAACAGGAAAAGCATTATGTCCTTTCTAGAGGTCACTGATTACCCACAGCTGGCTACTCCAGAGTTTATTTCTGTTCTGCCTGTCCTTGAGCCCAGTCCATCAGCCTCAGCTGGTCCCCTGGGTCAGCACTCTGATTTCTCACGGCCAGTATGGCAAGTACACACCAGTGTTTGTTACTAGGGGCTGATCAACATACAGTGGGTTCCCACCATCCAGGAGCTTGCACAAAAGTTAAAGAAAAGGGCCATATTTCAAAAAAACTGATGATTTATCCTCTTGTTATCTCATATCTGCACTATTGTACTGTGTAAATAACTTACCAATTTATTAAGGATCGAAAAAGCTCTCATCACCTGCCTGAACCAGTCCCTCTGCCTTGGGGCAGCTGGCAAAAAAAAAAAAATCTGTCTGCTTTTTGCTCTTTACCAAACCTCTGCCTGATCTGCTCTAACAGTGAAAGTGAAGCTGTCTGGCCATGCCCAGAAGCAGCGCTTCACAGGAAGGAAGACTGAAAGTTAGGAAAACTAAAAAAATAAATAAATAAAAAAAAGAAGAAGAAGAAAACAGTAATTAAAAGTGTTGCAGCATCACAGGAGTCTCCTGCCTCAGGGGTGAGGTGGCTGCCAATACGAGCTTTCAGTTTTACACGGAGGCAGAATTTAGATACCAAAACCCTTGGCATTGTTCTGGCTCAGTGCTGTGATAGCTTGGCTTTAAGATTCCAGTGCTGAATAGTCAAAGGCCTGATTTGACTGCGGCTGCTTGAATGTGCTGCAGGAGACAGTAGTATGATAGGGAGGGCTCATGCAAAGGAGGCTGCGAGGGACCTTGCCTTTTTGTGTGGTGATGGTGAGGAATGACGGCAGAGCTAAAAGAGAAAGCGCAGATGAAGGAGCTAAAATCAAGAGGTCACTGCAAAGTAGCAACCCTACCCGACCTTTCCTGAGGGAACAGCTCAGAACAGTGCTGTTCCTTGGATTAATATTTCTGTATTGTTTCCTGAACATAGCACCACCTCCACCTGGGTTTTCCATGTTGCTGAACTACAGCATTACAGAAAGGCACATAAGTATTTTCAAAAGCAGTTTTGTCACTGGGTGAATGCTGGCTCTCAGGTGAGATGTGTGTCTGAGTGAAGTATGTCCTTCAGAGCACTAGCCAGCCATAAAGGCCTGAACTTTTGAAGCAGAAAAAAAGATTAGGGCATTTACTTCAATTGAAATAAATTTTTGATAATCCTGGCATGGACTGAGTTGAATTCAGAGTGCCCAAGATAGTGTAAATTTCATTTATTGCTCTTCAGATGTTTGCAGACCTAGAATAACAGCAAGACACAAAGCGACCATTTGAAAGGAATAAACTGCAACCTCTACAGCCTAAGCAAAAGAGCAGCAGTCCTGCCCTCCTCACCATGACAAGTTCTGCCCACAGTGTGATGTAATGCAGAAATGCCCAGGTGTCCTGGTGCCAACACTTGGTGCTGCAAAGCCCCCAGGTTACTCTGCCTGGCCCTGCAATGATTTTGGCCCTGCCCGGTGCACACTCATGGCACTGTCACATTTGTCACTTCAGAACCATTCTCTTGGGGGACTCCAGACGGGTGGGGCCATGCAAAGGCAGGCAGGCAACTGTGCAGCAAGCCAAGAACCTGGGAAGAAGAGGAAATAGCACAGAAGAAAAGGAGCGGGCTGAGTGCTCTGTGCTTGCATGTGTGGGTATGAGTAGAAAAGCAGTCCTGTGTGGGGGTGAAGGAAGCACCTGTGTGTTTCTGTGGGTGCTGAAGGGGCTCCCAGAAAGACAAGGAGAACACACCAGCTCTTGAGGCAGAGCTGGCATGTATGTGAATGACGTGGTAGCTATGCAGCGTGGTGGGGCATTCCTCCCCACAGAGGGGAATAGCCCCAGGCCACTAATGGAGAGTCATTGCTAAATTAAGTATGTTTGAACCACTTGTTCTTTTCTTACATGTTTGCACTTGTGTAGGAAGAGCAACACAGACAGGCAGCCCTCTCAGCACAGGAGGAATTGTAACAAGAAGGAACTGGAACGTGGGGAAGAAAACTCCACAGGCGTAGACTTGAGGCATATAACCCTTCAGCATAGCAGGTCAGACTAGGAAATTAGAGACAGCACTCATTCTGCAGTACTTTTACAGCTCAAAGAGAGTAAATATCATTCTCCCAGGAAAAAGCACAGTGTATCTTGGAGACTATTTGCATGGAACTAGCCTTAATATCCAGCCACGCTCCCCTGCACATCCAATGAAGTAAGAGAAGGGCAAAAGTGAATCACAGCAGCGACTCAGAGTGCAGGAGTTACTCTTCCCCTCTGATTCATCCTCTAGATGTGCCTCTTCCTCCATCAGCTACCAAGGCAGCTTGGCCTCTCAGCTGGAACCTCTCAGGGAGACACCACTTTTACCTTGTGGAGCTGGGGCAACACCCACCTTTAAATTTTAGCGCTTGTATCTCAGCACTTAACAGAGCTGATGCTGTAGCTGGGTGGATGGGAAGGTACCAGGCTGGGAGTTCAATATCACCTCAAAGCCTGTAGCTAGCCAAAAGCATCCATTTGCAGCTTCCTTCTATTACATCTGCAAGCCAGCTGTGATGGTAGGGTTTGATTCCCCTCCTCCCCCTGCCAGCACACACAATTACACTAACACAACTTTCCTTTATTATGATTACTGGGGGTCATACGAGGTGGACTGGTGCTGGGGGCTTTGTACCACCATTAGTATGAATTACAGCTCTGCTGGTGTAACAGCTCCTTTTAAATCAGAAGTGCTTTGTCCGTCTAGCATAGTCTACTGTTACTGCTACATCTGTAAATCACTCTTAACATAAAACTTAATGATCTGCATCCCCCCTTTCCATGAACCCCTGCCAAACAAGAGCACAATGCTGCAGCTGTAGCTATTAAGCTATGGTGGCAGCAAAGCACTCCATTAATACCTCATGCTCAGCAGTTTGTGATGCATGAGAGCTGAATAATTATGCCCTTGTTACCCTCAAATGAGAGGCACAATTGCCAGAAACAAGCGTTTACAATTAAAAAAAAAAAGAACTGTATCAAGTCAAGGACAACATTGGTTCATTCATAAAACAAGCCTTTCTGAGCAAAAGGATGATGAGGCAGAAAACAGGCTTACATTAACGAGCCAGTTGTTTCTAGGGCTGTATTGTACCCCCTCTGCAGCCACTTTATCCCAGCTGTTTTGAGAAACTAGCAGGCAGAAATTTAGCCAAAGCTCTTGTTGCTATGAGTTGCACTGATAGGGAAGTTTAGTTTAGGTTTGAGGTACAGGAATGGGAAGCAGGGCTTTAACCCAGTGCTCTGAAGCATTTGAAACTGAGCAGGCAGAGAAAGGAGACTGAAGATGGGTGTTAATGAAAATAGTAGTAGTGAGTCTGACCTCCTTGCTGTGAGGATGCCTTGCTGCTCACACCAGGAGAGCAGCTCCACACCTTTGGTTAGTGGAGTGCAGAGACCACAGAACAATTAAGTAACTGTCCCTTCCTCACCTACAGCTCAGCATGATAAGGGATTTCAGAATCACATCTGCACTGATATTTCTGGGAGAGGAACAGCTGGTGCAAAGGAAGTAGTTAAAAGGAAGGCTGTAGTGCAGACAGACTTGCATTATTTTGAGCAACATTGCACCATTCTCTAAGCAAGGGTAGAGCATATGGTAACAGAAAACTTGTCATGCTTTTTGTCTTATATTATGCTTCCTGTAAGTCCAAGTGAGGACTAAAAAGAGAGCTGTGACATATGCCCCAAGCTTAGCACTGCAGGATAGTGCCTGCCTCCATGCAGCACATCTAGCAGTGCATACCTGACTGGGTATTTGCTGTCCCCATCTGGCTGCACATGAGTCATGCTGCAGAAGAATGTGCTTGTGCTGTCATCTCCTTGAGAAGCCTGACTCTCACCTCAGGACTTGCCAACTTCAAAACAGCCAGGTCTGGTTTGTTTTCCCACCAATAATTCAGCCAAGAGATAATAGGTCATAAGGAACAAACTGAGTAAGTGATCAGGGCACGTGGGCTGCTCAAAGCAAGTTTCACTGGGATGCCTGGAGAGGGCTGGAATTGCAAGAAGTCCCGTCTGGCATGCTTTACAGCTACAGTTGCCAACATTTCTGTTTGTGGGCCATGCTTTTTTTCCAGCATGCATAATTTGCATATTTGGATAATAAGCTTCCCTCATTTAACTTCCCAAGAGTCCAGGAAATGCTCAGGTACACCCCACTCCATTCCTGTCCCACCTGTGATCCACAGACCTTTCATTGAAAACCACAGCATAGTACAGACCACAAAGTTCTCCAGAGCTGCAGTGCAATGTTGTAAGTGCAGGTGGTGTCATGCAGCTGAAGCTCCACTTGAATTTTTAAAAACATCCATTGGCAGGTTACAAAACACAAGAAATGCAAGTAAAACCCTTTTTAAATGTTCAGGCAAAGTATCTCCTTGAGACAATACTGATTCGATTATATTGCCAAAAATCCTTCAAGCTACATATTGAGAAATAAGAAAATTATTGGAAACAGTATCCCTAAAATGCACAGTTCAATTTACAGCCACACTGATGATAGAGGGGCATGGGGGCTTCAATCCCACTGGAAATACAGGTGGGAAGAGGACGGAGTCCTTAAGACCAAATAATTTCAATCACAGGATCATCTTTGCCCTCTTGTGGGCAAACTTCCCTCCTGCAGCTTCTCGGCAGGTTCCTGTGCAGACGGCAGGAACAATGCAAAGTACATTTCTGGCCTTCCCTGTGCTTCCTTCCGCGGGCTAAGAATAGCCACTCCGAATCCAAGGAGCAGTCACTCCCAAAGCCCAGCCAAGCAGTGACCCTTGCTTGGCTCCTGCATGACAGCAGCTGTGTGAGAGGGCAGGTGGCTGGTCCTGCTCCTCGCTGTAAGGCCAAAAGCCATCCCAAAGCAAGGAAACGCATCTGTGCCTTGAACGAGGGGTGGACAGACAGAGTGACCAGGTGGTGCCTGTGTGCTCACAAAGGAAAGCTGCAGGCTACCAGCCCATATTCTGCCCTGCTGCACTGCATTCTGGTAATTTACAGTGAACCAATTTGGACTACACTCCTGAGAAAGGGCTTGTCATAATTCCAGCAATAACACAACTTAAATTGTGTGGTCATGCTTCAGATTATTAAATCTAGTATTTCTGAGTTATTTTCTCATGGTGTAAAATCCACCACTGACATACCTTTCTAATACAACATTTTGCCTTGATTGTTTTCTTGCATCTAAGTAATTAAAAGCATTTGAGACATATTTTGAATCCTTGAGATTACACTCATCTCTGGCAACTTCATTAAAGACAATTTCATCTTTAAAATTCTTTCATCTTTTCATGTTACAAAATAAAGAAAAACATACTGTGGCGTTCCAATTTCTGTGCCGACAATGCAGGAAGTGTCATTCTCCTGTGTACAAGATGACCACCAGGTAATAAGCAATCTGTAGGATTATGAAACAAAAAAAGTGCTCCCCTGCCAGAAAGCAAAATATGCAGGCTTGCTTCCTTTTCCTCACCCCCTACCACTGACAATCAGCCAAACAATTTTTTAAAGATCAAGCGGCTCTCCCTCAACCAAGCAAGTCAGTGACCTGCATTTTTCTACACCAGAATAAATCATTTGCTCTCAACACCTTTTGCTAGGTTGTGCTCCTTCCTTCAGCAAGTCTGCCCCTTTATTTTTTTCTGTTCCATGTAATCAAGACAGTAGGAAGTAGCACCTGAATTATGCTTCTCACAGTAACTTATAGACCACATGTAAAGGTTACTGCAAACTACTTTGGGTGGACCCTGTGGTCAGAGGCAATACTGACCTTATCAGATCTTTTTTCCTGGGAACTTCGAGTGAGAATATCCAGCACTGCAAGTTGGACCCTCTTCCCCAGGAACAGGCAAACACAATGCAAACTCTTTCCTCCAAACCAGGAACAAAGAATGATGTTATTTCCTGTGGTTGGCTTTGGGAGAACTACATAGCAACACCAAATCATAGCAGCAAAACCAAGAAACAATTGAAACAAATTATTTACTAAACCTTTATTTTAAAAAATTATTACAAAATACTTTATAAAGTTCCTTAGATCAAGAAAACATGAATGCATTAAAAAAGATCACAGGTTTAGAATGATAAAAAATATATAAGCATTTAAAAATTATTTAGATGGAAAATCAAGGCAACACTGGAAACAAAACTAAAAAATTCTTACTTATATATACAAAATTAATGTATTAACATCCTGCTTTAATAATAATTAAAATCGTTTAAATTCTTAAAGGTATCAAAAGTGATACACAGTTCTGTCCAATTTAATATCCAGAGAACTCCTTATGTTTACAGCAATAGACTAAAAAAGAGATGAATTTCCATCTTAAAGGCACTATCAGCATCTTGATTCATTACAGTTTTATAGAACCTTTGAAAAATTTCACAAAGAACTTCCCTTCAGTATAGAAAGCTTGGTATTTTTATTGCACAAATTTGAATGAGGATCTCCATGACAGCCATTATGCAAAAACATCTTGTGCTGAGCTCTGAGAATTGCATGAGATTGCTTACTGCTCTTTCAGGTTGGAAGGTGCAAAGGTAGAACTCACCTGCAACAGACCACAACCCTTCCCTGCTCTTTTGAAGCACACAGTACAGGCATTAAGGCACAACTCCTTCCCATACTCAGAACCAAAGGGCACTGGTAGCACTGTGATTTTAATGTGGGCTAAACCCAAACACAAAAGTTAACATTCACAATCTACACAATGCCCAGTACAGACCTTCAGAGCAGAAGCTCACAGTCCAGCCACTGGACAAGTCCTCACGTATCCTGAAAAATCCTCTCCACTGCTTCTCAAGGCACTGTAAGAAGGCCTTGAAAGTGGGTACAGAGCCTCTAAGTATTTTTGGACAGGTTCAGCTGGAAAACACCAAAGCTGAGTGTCCAAGCAGGCTCCAACACCACTGCCAAGCCCCATGATGAAGAATGGAGAAGACAATCCCCAGACAGATGTACTGGGCCAGCTGCTTCTTTTCAACAGGCTTTACTACCACTTACAATGTGCAGAGATGTTTACTTTGTCAACAGAAGAAATTCGAGGCAGTTGTATCTAACAGCATTTCTGCCAGAGCTCCCATCACTCTCCTGAACAATCCCTAATCCACTTAAGCCAAAATCAACCACCTTAATGGAAGCAATTTAAATAGGTGGTTTAAATAAGGTCAGCTGATTTCATCAGAAGCAGGCTGGGAAACAAGCAAAGGGCTTTGCTGACAGAGCACAAGGGGTAAGAGACATCCAGGCACACACACAGAGCTTCTGCAGAACCAGACATTTAATCCAGCTCCAACAGCATTCTCTAGGATCAGTCTAATTAAGAGACAGACATTTAAAGCCAGCACCTGACACCAGAAGCATCAAAGGGGCATGTCAAGACTGCAGACCAGTCTGCTCAGTCACTGCAGCAAGGAAGCCTCTCCCCCACCTAGACTGGGAGGGCAGAAGAGCTAGGAGTGATAAGGAAAGCTAGGATATAGGAAGCTGATAAAGTTAAAAAAATAACCTCACAGAAGCAGAGAACAGCACGCACATCAGCAAATCTGCTTCTCAACTATTTTAAAATAAGAGCAAGAACACCTTATGAGGTGCAAGGATTAACAGCACCACCATGCATTTTAGCCAACAATTGGTTTGGAAGCAACATTTTAGCAACTGCCTTAAACCTATAACCATCATGTGACTTGCTCCTAGTATTTAACTACTATGTGACAGACTACTGCCAGGTAAACTGCCAAGGCAGGGGGATGCCTTTACAAATCCCTTTTTGCACCAGTATCTCCAGTCCAGGAATGGACGTGAGTAACACAGCACTTAGGTGGGGAAAAGCCTCTAGAAAAAGCAACCGAAACCCTGACCTCTTTTAACTTATCTTCAGGCTGAGAAAAATAACAGGAAAAATTACCTCAAGATAGAAGTCCAGTCATGGTGCTGCATTGCTTAATAAGTACTAGGAGCACAGTGTTGCTCTTACACTATATTTATAGCTACTAATTACAGATGAAGATTTAAAGACTATAGACATTTTGGTGTGGAAAAATAATCAGTAGAACTCTAGGCAATAAGAAAAAACCAAAACAAGACCGTTGGAATATTACTCATATGGGCACGGTCCCCAAAGTAAGACATTGTAGATCATAGTGGAGGTATTTCTCATTATGGATATTTTGTATCACCAGTAACACTACCTGTAAACTGAACATCTCTAATCTACCCAGTTACCAGAGACAGCTACAGCAAGCACTGACTGAAATCAGGTTTTAGTGCAAACAGACACTAATAAATACAAGGAAAAAAAAAAGCCAGTCCAAAGAGCATTTCTCCTTTACAACACAGGAAATTCTATGAAGAGGAGTATCTCTTCTATGCATAACTCTGAAGCCAAGCTACAGCTTTAACTTGGTGCTTCACATCACCTGGCAAAATTTTGCATCCTCCAAGCAAAGTGTAGTGTTAGGCTTAAGTCTCAGGCCACAGAGAGAGAACATCACAAACTCCCACTCATCAGAAAGTGGCAGCAATGGAAAAAAACCAACTTTGACCTGCTATTACAGTCCTTTGTCTTAAAACAGCTTCCTCTTCCTTTCCCAAATACAGCTCAGCCAGTTTCTGGAGGGCTTAGTCTCAGTGCTGTCACAACAGGTTACAGGACTAGGAACATGCCAGACTGGGATATCGATGAAATACAGTTAGTGCCTGGGAGACATGGCAGATGTTACGAGCACTCAAACAAGAATTGTTTTTGCATAATCAGCTTTTTCTCATTTGCTTTGGTATTTTGGAACATCTCCTGGCTTACAGCAATTTGCTCTGCTTTTGAAGGCTTTCCTCTTAAGAGAGGTGCAGCAGTCTTGCTTTTACCTCAGACATCAGAAAAATGCTTTTTCAGCACTACGTTTCTTTTACAGCCATCAACATCTGGTCTGACACATCTGTCACTTGTCCAATACGTGTCCCATCAGTAGAGTTTCTTGCAGTCCTACAGACTGTTGCTTGCAAAACAAATCAAGGGTACAAGTGCTTATTTACCTGTTTACCAACTGAGCTAGTCAGCAAGAAGTCTCAAGCTACTGCCATATTTATAAACACAGAAAATGGTGAGGTTCAATACCATTCTGGCAAAACTTAGTATTATGTATGCATAAACAAGCTGCATATTATCCTTGCAAGTAATATTCACCAGGGTAGTACCAATGTGCTGTAAGGCTTTTCCTATTGATATTCAGATTGCTACTTCTGGTGGGGCTTCATGAAAATATTTATTCTTTCTCTTATTCCTCTCACTGCTGGCTTTTTAAGTTTCTTCCTGCAACTGTTACAGCTTTCGAAATCATCTGAAAGAAGATTCTGGCATACAAGTCCAAACTTTGACAATCATGGGGTGCAAAACTGTCTCCTTAATATACCATTTACATTACCCTCCCCATAAACCCCCTACAGTCACTACACCATTAAACTGATTTCCACAGACAGAACTGAGACATAGGAATAGTAAAAACAACCCAAACCTGCTTACTTAAGGGCAAGCATTCCTGTACGGTTCCAGTTTGGTATCCCTTTTACATTCAGTTTGACCGGGAAGTACAAAAATGAATTCTGCTGTACTAATTTATAACTTGCAACAGAAGCATCTGGTCCATTTAACCAGGAAATACCTTTAGGCTATAGTCAGAATTTATTAATTAAATTTAATTTATAAATTAAATTAATGCCACAGACATTAACTATCACACGTTAACTATCAGACATTGACTAGTCACCTCTGTCAAAATCAAATCAGCACACTGTTGTACTGAAGTTATTCTATTTAGACCCAAGGTTTTTTAGTGCCTGTCACCCCAGCAGGTGGCAGAACCAGTTATTAAGCAGGACCAGTTACCCTAGAACATGATACTCAAAATGCCATTACCTGACCTAAGAATCCATAAAAATTTGTGATGAGCAATGTGTACAAAATCAATTACAACAAAGAAACAGAAGTTGTTACCTACAGTGCACTGAAAGTTCATTTTAGTTTTAAACAAAAACAAACAAACAAACGAACAATAACCAATTTAAACAATTTCAGGAAGTTAACTTTGTTTATTCAGTGGTTGATTTTCTGTGGCACTCTGAGTGTTACCAGGATTTTCAGAGCATCCCTCGACGTTTTGTTTTCGCCTGAGATACAACTCTATACCAAATTCAGCTGCAAATGCAAAAGTTGCAAGAAATCCAAATACCTGTGAAAGTGACAGAAATATGTGATTTTAAAATGCATAAACAGTAATAGTATCCCAACATTGTTTGGAGAGATTTGCTGCATCATTTTATATGCATTCATAACACTTATATATTAAGATTACAGTCCTCCTTAAATCAATAGTTCCATTTAAAATAGACACAGATCAGAAATTATAATTCTAGCACATTTATTGCTGAACTTTTTTACAGTTTTCATTCTTTTAATCAAGTGTGAACCTTATACTGTGTTCTAATCAACCTTTAATAGTAAATGTATATTAGTTTCATTGCCAAAAACAGTTACTAAAGTAGCATGGCATTGGTGATATAGCAGACTATTTATCCAAGAGAGGGCTGCTGATTAATGACAGTAAATGAAGAAGAATAACACATGGAAGGTGAAGAAAGAGATCTGCAGAGCCTGGGTCAGCAAGGGAGAATGAAATGACATTTTGTGCGTGACATTTCGTTACTAGTCATGGCAAGATGAGAAGTGGTAAAGAGAAGGCAGCTTTTTTCAAACAAGGAAAGAAACATATGCATTATTCTAACTCTATCTAAATTTTACACAACTGGTTTGGACCAAAGGAATTTGACATTAATAAGCATTAAATCACAGTAGTTTTTATTTTTCCTGCACCAGAAAAAAAGGCAAACCTGAAACCTGATTTATACTCAAACTATTAGGTCTAAGTAGATCTACATCACATGAGATGACTATACAAAAGTGTGTATCTCTGATAGCTGATGCTGCCCGTGGAACAAAACTATCTTGCTTTCTTTTCCAAATAATTTTTTCTCATTCAAGAATTTGATCTTTAAACTCACATATTCACAATTCCAAGGAACTCACACATTCACAATTCCAAGGTTATTCAAAAGAAGTATTCAAATTACTAGGGAATTATGACACCTACAGCATCCCAAAGCGCCTTCAGTGCCTTGCCCTGAGCCTCCTCAGTGTTCCCTGGGAGATGAATGCCCTGTTGCTCTACTATTTCTGTCACTGAGGAAACTGCTGTTCTTACTGCAGACTGTGCAGGTCAGTGCTGCCCACAAGTGCTCTCTAATGCCTGGCAAGACAGGATTTCTTGATGACTTTGTGAGAGGGTGACATCATGAAAGAACAACTGAGGAAAAACAGAAATTTCAGAAGTAGAGTATCAGAGAACTGGGGAAGCTTCAAGAGATGACAATGTTGAACAGCAAGAGATGACAGGAAATAATACAAATCCAAGGCAGCAGGCGAAAGGTGGGGAGCTGCAAGTGCACACTGAGGTTTCCAGCAATTCTGAGGAATGCCGGTTCCTTGGATTTCCTATAGTAAGTTTCTCGAAGGTCTGAAATAGTTAATTCCTCCTGGAACATCACAATGCGCTGAGTTCTATTCCCTGCCCAGTTTCTTCTCTGCAAATTGAGTGAAGTTTAGAGGGCAGAGAAATTAACATACCAGATAAATACAAAGTAAATCTTGCATTTTAAGACTTACACAGGCAGTACTTTCAACAGCAGAGCCAGAGCAGGTTGCAGAAAACACTATTGATGCTAACAGAAACCAGGCACCTATGGTTGGCACAGCCCAAAAATTCTGCAAATATATATATAAAAAAATATATAATTTAATTGTAGATAGGTTACCTAAAAAGAACAAACATCATAACAATGGAAAAAGAACAAAAATCGTAACAACAGCTGAGTTAACCTGCCTGTGAATTTATGTTTTGATACTTTGATGCTAGTGAAAGCTTCAGAAAATACATTTTACAACTACATTCCAAATGACATTCAACATTATCAGCTATTTAAACAGCATTATCAGATATTTAAGGGAGTCTGCCCTGGTTTTGTATTTTTAAAGTATTTAATTAACTTCATCTAACCTTTTGTCACAATCAAATTCAAGCTCAGGACAACCATGATAGCTTTATTCCCTATGTAAAACATTTGGGAAATTAGAAAACTGTAAGTAAATGTGCTCATTCAAACCTTTTACTACACTCCCTTATCTGTACCCTCACATAAAGACCCTACTGTTTGCTCTGAAGGCAAATAGGAAGGGACACTTGTGAGGCAGAATAATCTTCCTACTGACTTTACAAAGCAACTTTCTCCCACTGCTGGATCTTCTGAAATATAAAGCCATAAACTGTAACGAGTTATGATTATTGCCAAGAAGGAGGTAGTCTTCACCCAGTAGGAAAATAGATAGGGTAAACTGATAAATTGCAAGCATCATGTTGGAGGTAAACTATATTCCACATGTGTACACACACGCAATGGCTATGCTGTAATATTAGTAGCATTAATGTGGAAAAACTTTGCCACACAACTCCTAAAATCCTGCAGGTAGCCAACTCTGAAAAAGATGTCAATATAAACTCTCAAAGTTGGCTCATTTTTTAACTATAAGATACTTTAATCTACCCTTTACATGGAGAAGAAAAGGAGATTCATTTTGCATAGTGTTTTTACTCCACAGCAGACTTTATGCACTTAGAAGAAATTGTTTCCTTTTTCAAAAAAAAAAAATTTTCTTACCAGTTTCTGTACTTTCTCTTTCCCCAGTGATTCATACATATCAGTGCAATACACACACAGAATCAAGAGGCTCAAAAGAAAGGCACTGCAGCTTATGAATTCAAAGAAGTAAAGTCCACTACAATAGATGCAATCGTCCACAATTTCTTCACAAACAACAGCCACAAAAGACAAAATCTGCAAACAAATAACATGCTTGAGTTGGATCAAGTCTCTAACATCTTCAACAAACAGGCATCTCTGATATGAAGGTTAATAAAGCTAGCTGGGACAAAAATCCTCAATCTACAAAAAGTTTGGTAAAGTTCTGCACTATTTTCTTACAGGCAGAAATGATTATATAATAACATGGTTTACACTTGGCTGTTAAAGGTGGTCAATAAAGTACACTCAGGTAAGCTGAGCACACAGCCAAACAGAGGCTTCTTGATTAGACAGACAAGATTCCTGTTTTGTGGTTTTGTGCAACTGCCAGTTGGAAGCAGACGAGGCAGCGTGGGGAACACACATCCTGCAAAAATGCTATTGCTTACTACCTACAGCTGCACTCAGTTCTAAATGTATTTGGGTTCAGGGCAGTGGGGGAAACTGGACAGCACTGACACACTCAGCTACCTCCCTAAAAGTTTACAGCTGTTACCTCGCTTGATAAAACTTCAGAGAAAGTCCATGTAGCCAATACTCACATGCTTGTGACCCAGTAATGACAGAAGCTCAACTGCTCTGGTAGGAACCGAAACTTTACACTATGTTCAAGCTGTTCAGTGTTTAATCTATGCAGAGGCTTCTCTTCACCTTCCTGCCACAGTATGTTTTGAGAAAAGAACGTGACTTAGGTTCTGTATAGCCACCATATCCCTGCTGCTGGATTTTCTACTATTTTATTGTACAAGGAGGAATATTGCTTTATTTAACTGTTCACTTATTTTGGCCACTTCTTGCTAGTTTCCTTCATCCCATAAAGTTGGCATAGCTTTATAGATCCTCGTAGTAAGGAGTTCACCAAATTAAAACAAAACCATGAGTAGGAATCAGACTGGGTTACAAAACAGACTGATATAAGAATGACAATAACATTTTTTATAAGAGTATGAGGGCAATAAAGAGGTTAACAGCTCTTAGTTAAAAAAAAAATCTAAACTTAATATTCAGAATTGTTCTTGGAAAATAACCACCAGTCTTCAGTTTTCTGACAGTAAAAAACAAGAATTACAATTTAGCAGTAGGAAGAGTAAATTCCCCTTACTAAGCCAGGTCTCAGAAGGGCACTTCAAAGAATTATGTTTTGCAAATGCAATATAAAGTAAACAGGAGCTTAGAAAGGGAAAGAACAGGACCTGGGAAACTTCAATATTACTATCAGGCTTTCTCTCCCACGGTGGCTGGCAACACAAACTTCTCAGCAGCACTTGCACCTAAACCAGTGAACTACAATGGCTGTCCAGAAATGTTTTGAACTCTGACTTTCCAGTTTTTATGGTTTGGGAGTTTTTGGGGGCATTCTTTGCATTTCTAAGCATGTGCTTACAGCTGCAGCCAATGACTTTCAATTTCAAATTTTTCACAAGGTCAGCTGTGAGATCAGTTTTCATGTACCCTGCTATTTGTTTTCATAAGCACTGGAAACTGAATGCCATCACTTTCACTTGGGCTGAAACAGAAGAGAAAGAACATAAACCTGTCCTTAAAAGAAAGTATATGTCCAGATAACCATAGTATGATCTAAATAATGGGAAAAAAGCTTCTCCACTGAGTGTACAAACAAGTTGAAAAAAATCCCACTCAAAGAGCAGTTGTAAAGGGTTCAGTGTCAAATAATTGAGATTTACCAAGTGGAATCCTGTGTGGGACTTGCCCAAGTCAATATTCAATTTTTTTATTAATAAGTTGAGTAATAAAACAGTGTACATCAATTTTAAAAAGTTGGCTTGAAGAACTTTGAGTAAGTGCTTTGATTAAGTTAGTATACCAGCAGCACATTTATAAGATGCCAGAGAGCTCTGCTCGGGTTTCTTAACTTGCTCTTTGATATCACTATCAGGAAAAAAAGGGATTCCTCTGTTGTCCTACTACTACTAAAACCCAATAGTTTTGAATACCAAAATAATTGTTAGAGAAGCAGTTGTTTTGGATTTTATTTTGTTATTAGTCCTATCTGTCTGTATGTACAGCAGAAATTAAACAACTTCATCTCTCTCTTACCAGCAAGAAATTTTTCATTGATACTGACATTACTGTTGGAAGTTTGTAAACATGGGTCAAGTTTGTAAAGAAGATTTAACATGTGAATTGCTACAAAAGAATACTACAAAAATAGAGCAGATCAATGAACTTGCCAACAAGCCTGTGAAGATGCTCGGCAGAGGGATTCCCAGTACAAAATCTTCTAGTTCAGATGGGTGCACATATTAATTCTCTATTAAGTCTGCACAATTGGGGCTACTATCAGCTCAAAAAGCAGCACATATTTAAGCCTGAATTACAATTTGCCTTTCCAACTAGGGCATTTTGGCTAAAGATAAGCAATAGTTGATGACAACTTGTCCTGCTTTAGGTAAGAATTTTTTTCTAGCTCAGTCTTGGCACAATACACACTGTGCCGTTTACCTTTGCGCAGAATTTGAACCACTCATGGACTAACAAAAACATTCCATCTGTTTAAAAAAAACCCAAAACAATAACACTCTAGAAACCTGTGCAACAACATGCCTCCCAGCATCCTTCTGGCAGTCACATTTTCTTTGTTTCATTTGCTCAAAAGAACTGGTTAAGGTTACAATGTATGCCATCATTCATCTGAAGAAAAGTATTTCTTAGGTCTAGAAGCCAGGTTTCTGCAGGTGACTTCAGAGTAATTTATAAAACCCTTGATCACCTCTATAAGGAAGAGAGCTCACTTTCTGATTGCAATACCCTGTTTAGCAGTCCACACAAGCAATTATCAGGGCATACTCCCAGTAACAACCACTATTGTAACACAAAGCCAATAGATGTTAACGACCATCACTGGCATTTCCAAAAATCAAAACTTTCCCGAAAGAGGAACCTTTTTCTTACTGCAGATACTGAGGCTTCCACCTTCAGGAAATTCTGGGGCTTGTTTAAAGTGTTTTGACTGAGAACTCAAGATCTGTGCCTTCTGATAAAGGCTACAAAAAAGGAGGGAAAACTGTTGGAAATTAGGTGGGTGAACTCCATTTTCTTTCCCCTCACTGAAAAATGGGTGCAGGCCATAAACTGCTAATTATTTAAGAGCACGTCAAGCAGCTATTCATCCTGTTTAGGATAATGATAGTTTTTCTTTTTTTCTACCTAGAAAGCATTTTAAACAATTAAAAAGTTTAAGACTTTGGTACACCAGTAAATTTGCCTACATAATCACTTATTTTATTTTAGTCAATGAACCTACTTAAACAAATGTTCTGCTTGTCAGGGAGCAGAAGCCAGCAGATCTTGCTTTAATAATCTCCAGTAGATGAATGAAAAGTTTATGTTCCATTATATTTATTTAAAGCATTCTTGGGTGTGATTTTTTTAAACACTCTTAGACGACTTTATTTTTGGTAGTGTTACCATTATCTTTATGAGCAGTAAAGAATATTTCTGGTTGAGGGTTTTGACTGTGTGTGAGATGAAGCTTAAAACCCAAATGTCCTCTTTTCTGCAATGGCGAAGTAACGAGAAAGGGTTGGAAATCACCTACAATTCCCGTGAGCATGACACATCTGACTCAAAAGCCACTGTGTTGGCTGCAAAATGCACGCTGACACACACTTGCACTCAGCTGCCCTTTGCCACCATGGGTTTCACTCCCTCCCTGCCAGTACTTGATGCTCCTCACGTCCTTATCAGCAGTCACACTGGTACATTTTGGAAGAGCCCATGACCAAGCACAGAACAAACAGGAGCTGGCACCAGGAGCCCAGCTGCTTAATTCGGGAGTAACACTACATGCAGTAAAACAGCCAGCAGAATGTAAGCCTTTTATTTCCTAGTGGGCCCAGGGCTGCCTGACGTGAAGTGATGTCTCATTCAATGGGCCACCATCAACATTACACGTCTCTGGTGCAAATTTCCACCACAAATCATGGGAGAAATGAGCTCCTTAATTTTAGCATGGACAGTGCAGAGTGACAGGCTTAGAACGGGCTGCAGGAGCAGCAAGAGAGGAAGGTCTGGAGCTCATGATCCAGTAAAGCCCTTCCCAGTTCTACTGCCCTATGGTGAGGTTCAATCTCCTGTTTTCATCCAATTCGGCCCTCAGAAGAAAACACTAAATTTCCTGTGAGGCTTCCCTCTGATTTTAAGCCAGAGTGGCTGGTGTTTAAGGCCAACAGGAAGCTGGACCACGGTGGCTGCAGCACCGAGCCTCGGGCACACGACGCCGGCACCATCAGATGTCAGCACCTCCTCCCGCAGCTCGGACATGAAGAACGAACACTCTCATCACTCCCCCAGCATAAATCACTCTGAACCTGCATTATAAGGCACCATGCCAGCTTTCCACCTGAGTTACAAGTCTGCACAACTTTAGTGACCCCATGTCACGTCCCAAGTCAGGACACCTCCCCGGCGGAGCCAGCCCTTTCCGACCGGCAGAATCTATTCCCTCGAAGCCTGTGTGCGGCCATCTCCGCAGGCTGCACTGGATCATCGAGGAGTTTAATTTTTAAGCGGCGCGAGACCGTCCTAAAGCCGAAGGTCATCANGGGACAAAGCCGCTTCCTGCCGCCCCCTGGTGGCCGCGGGCGGGGGCGGCCCGTGAGGGGCGGCCGGGACCGCGGGGCCGCCTCAGGCCCGGCCTGTGCTCAGTTCGTTAACCGGGGCCACGTAAGTAAAGTTTACATGATTATTCGCTTGTCACACGAGATAACGGTATCAGAAGGGGGTTTTAAGACAAAGCTTTCCCTGCTTACATTCACATAATGAATTAGGTTGGAAAAACCCTCTGAAAGTATCGAGTCCAGCCTGTGACCTAACACCACTGCCATCAACCAGCCCATGGCACTGAGTGCCATGTCCAGTCTTTCCTTAAACACTTTCAGGGACNNCCCCGCCCCGCCGGCCTCAGCCCCGGGAGACTCTAGGTCTCTCCCCGGCCCCGGGCCCCCATTCTGCCAGGGGTGCTCGCTCCGCGCCAGGCCCGGCACGTCCCGCGCGGCGAGGGGAGGAGGGCACTCACCGCCTGGAGCACCTTGGCCGGCAGCCGCCATCCCCGCAGGTGCTGCAGGGTGCAACCGAAGGGGCGGCGGCGGGGCGCCTTCGCCTCCGGTTCCGTGGTCTCGTTGTAGACGGCGCCGTTCTCCATGGCCGGGCCGGGCCGGGCCGCCGGCTGTCAGCNAACACTTTCAGGGACGGTGACTCCACCACCTCCTTGGGCAGCCCATTCCAGTGTCTAATCACCCTTTCTGTGAAAAAATTCCTCCTGATGTCCAACCTAAACCCTGCCTGGCTGCCGCTTGAGGCTACATCCTCTTGTCCTGTCATGAGTTGTCTGAGAGAAGGTCACTCCTGGGCCTCCATTTCTCCAGGCTAAAAAACCTCAGCTCACTCAGCTGCTCCTCACAGGACTCGTGCTCCAGACCCTTCACCAGCTCTGCTGCCCTTCTCTGAACTCGTTCCAGCACCTCAATGTCCTTCCTGAATTGAGAGGCCCAGAACTGGACAGAGCACTCGAGGTGTGGCCTCACCAGTGTGAGCACAGGAGAAAAATCACTGTCTTTGAAGACATTCCTTGTTGTCAATGAGAGAAAACACTCATATTCCCAAGCCTCTGCTAATATACTCTCATACCTTTGCCTAGATCAGCTTTTAAAAGAACGTAAAGCTTTTGTTGCCTACTAAGAATAGATTGAACCTGTTACATGTAAGCAAAGGCGTGTTAAGTTCGCTTCTATGTTATTAATGTAGTATTCACAGAGCTATTACGGTCTTCATAGACAAGTTCAGTTATACTTGTTTAAATTCAAGGAAATGGAAGATTGCTGTAGGTAGAAAAGGAGATTTTCTTTCTTAACGTTAGCTGTATAGGAACGGATTCCCTGCTTAGGGAATAGATCAGGCTGTTCAGACACTGCCTCTCTTTGGGAACCACACAGTGCAGAGGGGGCGTGAGTGCTACAGAGCCCCATGAGGTTGGGGCTACTTTTGACTCTGCCAGGGGACCTTCTTTACTGGGCAGCTGCAGAAGTACGGGCCAGACAAAAGCAGGTGGGCCACACTCCATGCTGAGTATGTACCAGCAGGCCGTGTGCCTGACTTCTTCCGGTAAAAAAACACAATCCAGGGGAATATACAGTGTCCCTGGGCAGGATCATACAGACTTGTCTCTGCCATAAACAATGTTTGGCTGCAGGAATTGGCTTGGAAGGCAATTGAGTAGGGCAAGTCCTGTGATTCCCAAGGCGTGGGAGTTTCCGCTAGAACAAACGAGGTATCACCATGGGCGTGCCCTAGCTTCTACCTGGGTTTGGGATGAGTCTGACATAGCTCTGTTGGCAGCATCCCAGACTACAGGACTGAGCAGGTAGGTGTAGTTAGGAACATTTGCTGTTACCTCTTATAAGTCCCCAGTGCTTTCACTACCTTTTTTCACACTAGTACGTTATAAATAAGATTACATTGCAGAGGCTGGCATCTCTCTTCTGCAGGAAGTTTCCTTCTCATTATCTTTTCTTCCTTGATAATATTTCACAACAGGCTGAATAACTTCAAAGCCACAAACATGTCTAGGCTATACTGTGGTCTGATGAGAACAGGACTTAACTGAGATAGAAGCAATTGTCAGCTCTTTTAAGGTGTTCGGTAGCATCTAAGGCTATTTTGTAGCTGTTTCCTTATGAATATCTTCATGTAGCATTGCAAGATTATGAACACAGATACTGAAAACAACTGAGTTGAGGACAGATTGCTTTTCAAGGAGTCACAGAAACACAAAACAAGACTACAAAAGATAAAATAAATGGCAACCTCTTTCTAGTTTCTACTGTCTTTAAGCTGTTTTTCCTGTCCAGGCCCTCTCCAGGGCCTGAACATATCAACATATACATATCAACGATGCATGAATGATAAAGGTTAGCTTGCCATTTAAAGCCTAACTTATTGAGGCCAATTTATTTACTTATTTATTTATAAGAGGGTCAGGAAAAGTGAAATGATAGCAAAGCTAGGGAACTGTAAATTCATGTGACAGAGAAGGAATGAAAACTGGACTACATAGGAGCTGATATCCTGAAAATAGTTAAAGCATTACATTATGCTGCTCTTCACAGCAGTACAGCAGGTGTTCTTCACCCTTTTTATCACACTAACTTTCCAGTACAGTATTTTTCCTTTAAAGAGGGAATTAAAACAACAGTTACAGTAAGTAACAATAGTGTTTAATGCAAACAACAGCAACTGGCTGACTGTGACGTGATGGGAATCCCATTCCAGATATACAGCTATTGATTTCCTTGTGGTTACATGCTACACCTGACAGTTTTCCAGAAAAAAAGAAGTCTTTCTTACCCTGCCACTGCCTTTGCTGGAATGGCAGGAGCGTGGTAGCATGGTAGCAGAGAAGCAACCTCACAGTTAGATGCTGAGCTGTGGTAACATCTCCAGTCAGCCAGGCACAGAGAGGGACATCAGTGGAAGCAGATTAGTGATGAGTGACCTAGTTTTCTCCCTCATTACATCTCCTCCAAGACACCTTCCACAGTGACCAAAAAGCAATACCAATGGAGAAAGCCCCCTCATTAGAGGAGATTGCAGTGTACACAGTATAGCTGTATGGCAGTTACCACTTCTTGCCCCCAATGCTGAAGTAACTTCAAAAAATGTGACTTGAGCTCCTTGAAGCAGTTGAGTAAATGCCAGCTACTGCAATAAGGGGGATTCAGTACTGCTGCATCACTGTTTTCATCAAGTGAGGCCCAGTGGCTCTTTGGCACTCTCAGTGCACTGTGTTACAATGTGACACTAAAGCCTGAGTCCCTCACACTCAGAACTGGCAGCACTGGCCTCACGAATTCAAGTTCTCCTTTTCCCTCTTTCATAAATGCAGTTACAGGGTTTTTTGCTTTTCTCATCAGAAGGCAAGGGAGAAGGAAGTACAGGAATGGGAAAGTAGCTTAAAAGCCTAAACCACTGAAGGACAGACTTAGTTTCACTGGAAAAGTGGTGAGGAAGAGGTGTGTGTTACTGCACAATTCAGGGAGCTCCACTGGAGACAGCCTGTCTGAGGCATATCTCCCTCCTTCATTTTGATGTTCTCACATGGGCACTTCAACAACTTCTGTTCAAGACTATTCCCATGTATTACATGAAGTAGATACAGCATGATTAGCTAGCAAATAGGATATTTCAAGTACTGCAAAAATGAGCGCAGAGAAGACTTAAATGTGTTGCATCTGCTGAATTTTCTTTAGTTCTTGGGGCTCTATTTTTGTGCTCAATATTGCAACTGAACTTCACAAACCCTGACACCATACTAAACGTGCTTGAATGTGTGATTTTTAAACAACTGAAGATGAAGAATTAGCATTTTTAACAGCTATTACTAAGTATCCTTTACAGCACTAGAGATGAAATCCCCACATTTCTCAAATGCAAAGTTGGGCCAACTATTCTCAGTGGTTTTCTGCATGGCACAGAGAAGCATTAAGGCGTGAGGTATTTGATAGACAACAATTCTGCTGTCACAGGTGTCCTACTGCAAACTGTTTGCTCCCCAAGAAGAGACTGCAGCCCAACAGGCAGCAATTCTTGCATTTCAGAAGTATCACTAGTAATTTAAGGTTAATATAGTAGCTAGTCCATAAAACCTAAAAGCCACGTGCACATTTCAGAGACTGTAATTTTCAGCTGAAAAAATGACCTGCCTGGAAATAAAGTGGACATTTACTCAAAAATTCCAAGCTTAAAATTTGCAGAGCAGCTTTATTAGAACCAGTATACTCAAAAGAACTGACATAGGAACAGGGTAGAGAAGGAGGAAGAGAAGATTTACAAAATTCCCCTGAAACAGCTTAGTTTCAGGCTAATCAGCAACTTGTCTACATAGAACTAGCCCTGAAAGTCTAAAGGAATTTATTTGATTTATATTGTAGCATTTTTTCAGTGTTCATACTGAAAAACATTTTAAAAGTATTGTTATTAAAATTGTGCCCAGTAGTTCTTGCATTCCCTCTTCGCTTTCTGCATCTTATATGATAGTCTGAAACTTTGTACCCAATAGCACTAAAGGCACAGAAGAGTGATTAGAAGCAAAATGAATGTAATTCGTGCTGTTACTCTTTCAAAAATTGGGGTAATCCAACCCCAGCCTAGAGCAAGAAAGTATTCTTGCCAAATTAGCTTCAGTGTTTTACCCAATTTATTTAGTTTGGTGCCTGACTTGATAGTGAAAGAAGGAGAACAGGCATCAGGATTTACTGGCACTACCTTTTGTGAAAAGAGCCATCTGTCACAGAGACTAGTCTTGCACGATAGTTGTGGTAAATCCCATCTTAATTGTCTACTCTCACCAAAGCAGTAGGTGGGGGAACTGCAGCTCAAGAGGACAAAGCAACCAGCCCAGGAGTCTTGGTTTCATCAGAGGAAAACAAGAAGCCAAAGACATCAGGTTACACAGAAACATTCTCAGATATTTTCCTTTTGTGGTAAACCTTTCCCCCCAAACAGCACGAACAGGCTGCAGATAGGTAGTGACAGCAGCATTAAGAGAATTTGAAGGAGGGAAGCAGGCTACTTTATTCTTGTAGAATGAAAAGGCATGATAGGGAATGGTCTTTTTGTAAACAATGATTTGTAAATAATAATTTAAAAATCAAACAACCAAAAAACTCCAGAGCTACAGGGGTTTAGGGAAAAACACATTTAGAAGCTTCAAATACACAGAAGTGACATCTGTTTTAAGAAGTGAAATTACAATGAGTCATTTGTAAGGTTTTTCACTGTCCCAGCCTCCCCAGACAAGGGCACGTGGTGTAATAGCTATTAATGCATTATGAGGCCAATTTTCCAGCTTCATAAAGGGTTTTGTGCTTTGACAGATGCTCAAACGAGCTAACTTAGAGATTGCAGGAGTTGTCTTTCAAAAACCTGGACAGTATCCACTAGTTCAAAATGTTGCCCTAAATCCAAAGTTTCACCCCAACAACACATACCACTGCAGTTGTGCAAGAATGGGTCTTGTTTGTATCATCAGAGGATCCTTTCTCTCAAACACATTCCAAATTCACTTTGAAATTTACATACAGAACCTACAGAACTGTTCTGATACCAATGCATGCCATGTATCCATACAGAAGCCTAATTTTTTTCTTTCAATTTATTCTATATAGCTATTCAGCAGCAGGTCATGCACTTCCCCATATGCCACCTTTTCTGAGTCGTTGCCATAAGCAAAATTTTAAGGGCTGCAGTTAAAGACATAGTTAAGAATATCTACCAAAATTTGTCAGTCCACAATTCAATCTTCTGAGTCTATTTTAACAACTGTGTTTAACTTGAGGGAGTTCAGTACACAACAACATATATGTTGCTCTTAAATAAATTTAGGTATTGTGTAAATATGGAGGTAACTCAGGTCAGGGGAGGTGATCCTGCCTCTACTCAGCTCTAGCAAGGCCACATCTGGAGTGCTGTGTCCAGTTTTGGGCTCCTCAGGATAAGAGAGACATGGAGCTCCTGGATCGGGTCCCCGTGGAGGGGAAAAAAGATGATTAAGGGATGGGAGCATCGCTCTCACAAGGAAAGGCTGAGGGAGCTGGGCCTGTTCAGTGTCAAGGAGAGATGACTGAGAGGGAACCTCATCAATGTCTGCCAGTATCTAGAGGGAGGTGCCAAGGGGATGGAGCCAGGCTCTGCTCAGTGGTGCCAAGCAATAGAACAAGAGGCAAAGGCCAGAAACTGATGCACAGGAAGTTCCAGCTGAATATAAGGAAGAATTTCTTTACCGTGCAGATGACCAAGCACTGGAACAGATTGCCCTGAGAGGATGTGGAGTCTCCCTCACTGGAGATATTCCAGAACCACCTCGACACAATCCTGTGCCATGTGCTCTGGGATGGCCCTGCTTGAGCAGGGGGGTTGGACCAGATGACCCCACTGTGGTCCCTTCCAACCTGACCCGTTCTGTGACTCTGTGAATTCACTAGAACCACTACAGAATGCAGGAACTGGGGAAGAAGAGTACCACCATGTTCAAAATAAAGAGATTTCCAGCTAATCAGAGAAAGTAATGTAGGACTTACTGATTTCAAAAAACTAGAAAACCTGAACTCATTAAAGTGTCCTGGTAATCATTTGATCAGGACATACCTTTTACATTTCCTACTCTGAGGCTGTAAGTAGAAAGTAATCCCAAATTTCACAAAGAAAAAAGTAATGTTCAACATTTGTGTACCGAAAGCTTAAGTAAACTCCTAACCTTGGTCAACTACTACTTAGACAACACACTGCAGCCAGCAGCAGGATCCTTAGTCTAACTAGCGTGCTTTGAAAATATTGCAGCACAAACCACCCAAAGTCAGATAAGCTAGTTTCACTCCTAGGAAGAAACACTGCAGACTTATCCCCTTCCTTCCAGAAACAATGTTTTAAGGAAGTTTAAATATCAGCCAGTGATGTTATTCACTGAGAGGTAAAAATATAAAAGCATGTTTTCAGATGTTTTACACCACATCCTTAGATTCAACTGTAAACGAACAAGAACACCATGGCTTCAATGAAAGTTATTTAAATTTGAATGCAGAGAATACTTTATTAACTGATTACAGTTTTGATGACCAATTTTAAACCATAAGTAGTGTGGGAAACATAGTGGGGGACATTAAGGCTGAGCCATATATATATAGACAAATCTGGATACTGATATTCTGTACATTTAACCTCTGCTTTTTCTTTATACATCTTTTATTCAGTGTCTGAATTTAATCGAGGAGGAAAAACCAAAAAAAACCTGGCCACTAATTTAGTCTTATACTTGGAATGAAATTTCGCATGGGTTTTTGAACGCAGTGTAAATTTCAGTGGAAATTAAACATATTTTTTTTTTAACCATACTCCCAATGGAGTGTTTAAGTATAACTGGAGTTTGTTGCTGTTACAGATTTGTGCAATTATTTTTCTCTTTCAAAAACTAGCAGTAGATCTCTTGTGTAAAGGTTAATCTATTTAAGACAGTATTAAACTTACCTAACAGATTGGGAAATCAATATAAATTAAGTGCCTGTGGTGTGTATCAGTTTACCTGCTCTAAGCAACCCCTATCATTTAAGTGGACATACTTGCAATTTTACAGAATTACACCGACTTTTCAACAAAACCCAGAAAAAAAATTAATTTACTATTCTTGCACTGTGAGCAGTGCTCCTACACAATGTGATAGCCGTTTTCCATCTGTACAACTCCCTTTTGTAAAGCTGGGCAACACATATGAAAGAAAGACAGACATCAATGGTTTGTGTTCTGAAAGATATTTCAGTTCTTTAGTTCCAGTCACTGAAGGAAGAGGCAGAGGCAAGTTTGAATTATCCCAGAAAACTGAACAATTGGTTTTATTTGGTGTCTTCAAGATGCTTCACCTTCTGTGGGAGATGTAGATGATGTAGGAGAGACCATTTCAGGTTTTCGTGAAATTCTGTCCAATTCTGCCTGAACATCTGTTAAAACTGGCTTCTGACCTACAAAATAAATGTGTATCATTCAGTCAGGTTTATGAAAAGCCTATAGCATCTTCAATTCTCAAATCAGACAAATCCTAGTAATTGTTACTACACGCTTTGGGTGCAGAGTAAAGGCGTAAGCCCAAAACCCAAAAGAGACAGGAAACAGTAGAGAGAAAGTAATATCCTTTTATATTTCCAATTTCTCAAAGCAACTTCCACAATTATATATTAATTATCAATATATGAAGAGTTAAAGTAAAAAATACGGAAGACTATTGACTAGCAGTTATGACTACTTCTACACAATTTTCTGTACAATTTGTATTTGAATGTAAAAATCAGGAGTTTCACCAAGCCCAGCAAAGCCAGTTTTGTGTACTTGGTCAGCAAAAACATGACACTGCTGCTCATGGGTGCACATAGACCTATAGATGGCAAATTTCTTTCTCTCCTCACCCACTTATCTCCTCTCTAACTTGGAATGGCACAAACATTTGTGCAGCCACACTCTAACCTAATTCAAGCTCAAAACACATCATTTCCCCCCACCCTTTCACCCTTAATTCTTACTCCTCAGTCTAGGTTTCTATCCCACTGTGTTCTATAGCAAGAATGGAGGAGACAATATGGGAAAAGGCAGTGCAGTATTAAGACTCCAACACCATGACAAGTGTGCACAGCATCTGTAAAGGAATGTTCTGACACATGTGCAGGTTGTAGCAGTGTCCCAGCATCCTTTCTGAGGATGCAAACTAACAGGAACTATCCATAAAGGTAATTCTGGCCTGATGTACTTTGCTGCCCTTCATTTAACAAAAGATAATACTGTATCAGAATCAAAGCAGCTAATGTTCCAACTAATAAGCAGAGGAATTTCCCAAAGCTGCCGAGGAAAAAGTAATTTTCAAATCCCAAATTACTGTCTTAACAGACAATTTTCAGATCTAAAAAATGAGTGCCACAGATATCACTAAATACAAGACAGCAAACATTGAGGAAGTTGAAGAGGCCACATCTAAGCCAAATTTATTAGTATTTATGGTAATTCCTTGAAAACATAGTCCCTTCTGATGTTAAACTGGCTATAACCCTAAGCCTTCATTTGTTGCATATTAGGAAATTTCTGAGAACTGTTTTGCTCCTTAATAATTAAATTCTGTCCTTGAAGTTTCTGCCACAGCCCCAGACAGAACACTTTTCTGGAGTGCTGCCTCTGTTTGCTTGGCATCACCCAAACCTGCTGCCAGCCACTCCCCACAGGATTTTTCAGTGGGTGCTCTCTGTGCCTCATATTGCGTCAGCTGCATTTGTTTGAACAATCTCCATATGTTGTTCAAACTGGCACTGCTGACTTTGCCTACAGCACATTAGGAAGCATTCAAGCTTTGCTGAGTTTTGCACTTAGAAAAGGGAAGTGTGTACAGGTGAAAAAAAATTCTACACAAAATCTACACAAAATGTTAGCGGGAAGTGTGAAGTACCAATGAAACACCAGCATTGTCCCCGAAGTGCCGCATTATTAACCTCTGGGGAAGGTGTCTCTGTACGCATGCTCTTAAGTAATACAGAAACATTTTAAATTGGAATAGCAAGAAATGCCAGTATAGTCCTGCATCTAGCTTTAGCACAGTCACTGTTAAACATTTCTAGATTAATAATAATTGTTAATCACCTCATATATACACAGCTGTCAAAAGAATATACATAAGTATTTTTACAGGCTGCCACCAAACTCAAAGTACTCATCACATCAGAGCTAGAACACTAGTGAAAGAAAATTTAAAGCTATTTTAACAATGACAGTATTGTTAAAAAGAATCAACTTGAAATTCAGTCCCAACCTATTTAAATAAGATTAAAAGAGGCTTATGGCATAAGCCATTTTATTGGAATGATGGGAACAAAGAGAAAAAATGAGGAACTCATGTAGACACGATTCATGCTTAAACAACTACGTGAAAATTTTTTCTTTGCTCCTCTGAAAGCCATAAAAAGGCAACACTAAAGTGCTGTGAAAACAAAATCAAAAAGCCATACAGAATATAAATGCATATATATATATATATATATAAAGCATTCAGTTAAATACAGTAGTGTTCATTCTCCTGATAAACCATACTAACAAGAACAATCCATCACTCAATTTAGATTGAGTCGATCTTTCGTCATTAAGCATACCTGACTTTTTTGCTGATGGTGGTAAGTTGCTGCCAGCACCTCCAGTGCCACCTCCTCCTGGACTGCCACCAACACCACCAGGGCCACCAGGAGAACCAGTTTTCTTGCTCAGGAGACTATTGAAGAAGTTAGCCAGGACTCCTTCAGATGTAGCTCCAGCTACAAGGGGAAGAAAGAAAGAAAAACCACAACACAAAACCAAGACAGATTTTCTAAGTAAATACTGATTTAGTGTATTAATCAATCTAAATAAGCATATTAAAGCAAGCAGGTAAAGCAATTATTTTACTTCCCCAACTGCATTTGTGTCCTCATAAGAAAAGGTACCTTTCATATTCGGATCAATCTTTTTTGACCCAGTAGGGATAGGTGTAACAGTGGCAACATTCGATGTTACAGATCTATTTGGTGTCCTAGGAGATCCACCAGGAACTCTTGGTGAGGCATCCTATTAAAAAAAAAAACCAAAACACAAACCAGCGAATCCAAAGTGTAAGAATACATGAAATGAAACATTTTGTTACTTCTCACAGCTCCCAAGCTTTTTTGTTTTACATGCAGTATCTCATGCAACTGAAATGACACGTTTAGATTTTGCTGATTGTGTAGTTTTTTCACATTTGTAGAACATTGTTAAAACTACTAACTTTAGTGTAACTAAAGCACTCGAGAAGCTTTTCATTTCATCCCAATGAGAAACCTGAAAATACATCCGTTACTCAGTAGTGCCTCTGACCATAAATGCATTCTAACATATGAAAAGGGAAGTCACAACCTTTAGCCCTTGCTGTCAATATAAGCTGTGACTCACTGTGAAGTGTCATAATTTTAGAGCACTATGAGTCTTTAAATACTATGTAGTTTAAAACAATTAAATCAGACAGTATTTGACAGTGTAGATAAAAGCAACCCTCTAAATAGATAAAAGCTAATGATTTTCATGGGATGATACTTAAAATTTTTTATTACTAACCACTGGCCGTCCTGCAGCAGTAGGTGGTTGTTTCGCCAACTGTGACTGCAAGAAAACAAACATACACATGAAGTGTTAAGATATTACAGTGACTAAGAATTTAACCCCAAATTTGTATTGGGAATGTTGTTAAATGAAACTCTTGTTGCTTGTTTTATAGACAGAAAGTTACCTGCTGCTTCATAAGAAACACTTGGTCATCCTCTGCTACAATTTCTTTTTCATGAACAAACTGCAATATAAAAACATGAGCATAATTTTGACTAAAAGAAAGAAAGAAAGAAAGGTATTTTCTTTTTTATCTGCTGGTGAATATGACCAAAACATTCAATAATGAATACATGTATCAAATACTATGATTGCTGCATATCATGTTTTTCATATTTAAGACTGCTGCCTCATGATTCCATTTAGGCCAAATTAATTAAAAGTGAAATAGAATTACCATTAACTCCTTTGACCTGTCAGGCATAAAGCTGTAGACACATTTGTAGAAAGACCCACCAAAAAGTTCATTTGCTTGTTCAATAAAAAGGAATGAAGTAAATGGTTACAAGGCACATTCAGGGGCCTCAGGATCAGTAAGAAGAATTAATGGATGCACATACACTCTGCATCATGCCCCTGTCTCTGTTAACTGATTAAGGCCTCACCTCAGTGTTACTTTATAGGTAGCTATGGCAAACATAACTCTTCACCTGTGTTGCATTACACTGGTGTAGGAACTGGACACAGACATCACAGATCCCAGTTCTATGCATCAAATCACAAGCACTCTCCTTCCAAATAAGCTCATCAAAAATTTTGCCCATCAAAACTTTTGCCAAGTAAGCATGGCAAATATCAATATCAAATTTTATAATCCAGGCCTGAAGTTTATAAGCATGCAAGAGGAAATACTGTCAGTTATATTTTCCTTGGATACCTATTTAACATGTCTCGATATTTTCCCTAAAGATTGCAGAAAGGAGATAGTATTAATTTTCTCTGCTAAAATAATTCCCACTTGAAAATAAGATCAGTCACAAAATCTTAGCTTTGTTAGAAAAAAGCCATAGAAATATTTGCCTTCAATAACCTCTGAGTGCATGGGAGTCCACTGCTGCTGGCATTTTGTTCAACAACCTCAAATATGTTTAAAGGGTCGTTCTGTCAAGGCCTTTTATAAGATAATACAAGGGAAAACACACTGAATATATGTAGAAGCTGTTTTCACATGTTTATATCTGATTTTACACTGTGTCAAGCTTTCTTATTTTAAATACTCCAGGAGAAACAGAAAGCATTATGAATTTATAAGCAACTCAGAGCAAAATGAAATGTTCTTAAGAAACACAAACTCAGCCTTACAAATAGGTAAATCACATTCAGGCTTTTCAATACCAAATGTGACTTAAAAGCAAAACAAGTATATTTGTAGCCTTGAACAATGTAACAGCAACAGAGAAAAAATTGTAAGCTGAAGAAGAGCTATACAGAACAAAAATACATAATGATCTTTTTTGTTAACTAAAGAATAACTTTAAGAACAAAATAGGATTCCCCTCTCTCCCCCCATATGGTACATCACACTTACCATAAGCTGCAAGTATAGTCCCAACGAAAGAGAAACAGATAAAAAACTGACAGGCAAATAAGTAGCAAAGAAGTTAAATGCCAATACATCTCAGCTTACCTTTCTGACTGGTGGTTTTGTTATGATATCTTCAAAATTGTCATCTGCTTTTAGTGTCTGGAAGTTCTCATGCAATATTCCTATCTTCTTGTCATTATCCCAACCTGCAGGACTAGAGAAAGGATTATTTGGCTTAAAATTCTATTGCTACTTCAGGCTATTCTTGCACACACTCCTGAACTGCACACAACTGAAAGCCAGGAAAGCTGTCATAAGTGCCCGTTCTCCTATGCAAGCTGGTTATTGATCAGTACGAGTAGGTAGAGACTGGTTCACCATAACAGAGAAGAGGAAAATCTCTGGGTTTAAAATTTCCCTTTGGAGCAGTTGAGTGTTTGTAATCTTCCTCCACTGGCACTCACCAAACTCCAACTCATGAGAATATTACATGGAACTTCATAAAGCATAAACCAAAAAAGGCTCTAAATGCTGCTTTACAGTATTGCACAGATACATTTTGTAGTCACACACACACACACACACACAATAGTGCAGAGAACTTACATAAATACTGCATCTTTTTCCACAACAACGGCTGGAACATTGAAAGGAAATCCGTACAATTTCTGGACTATATATTTATACACTAAATCAATGTTTTTGTTTTCTTTTACTGAAGTGTAAATAAGTGCTGCCCCGTCTGAATAAACTTGTTAAAGAAAACTTAGTTTAGTGGCTAGTAAGAGATACTAAAGTAACCTTTAAACTATCAAAAAAGGGTCATCTACTTTGTAGAATTTTGAAAGGGAATACAAAACCAAAGCAAAACAGGTCAAATAACTTCCAACACTTCCTTTTGAAATAAGCTATTAAGTAATTTAAATCAATCTTTCTTTCTTTCTGCATTTGCTTTAGACCAACTCAGCTATTGATTTTCAAGTGAAGTAAAAGTTCTTCTTGCTTTCAAAGCCCTCCAGTACCAATGGTTTCACTATGATGCCTTTAAAACAGTCTTCTGCTTTTAGTGAACAAAAATTTTCATGCCATATCCTTATATCTTCTCATTATCCTACCCTGCAGTCACTGCAGCATTAATGCTAACAGTTTCAAAAATGCCAAAGATCTTCCACTTTCCCATCTGGGTTTTTTAATTAGGGGAACAACCTCTTACATTATACAATGATCTGCTTTTAAAGGAAATGAAGGCAAACGAGTTTACTGTATACCAAGAGAGTGCTTAGTATTCTGGTATGGTTCAGTATCAAATTAACACATTTCATGCATGAGATTAATAAAAGAGTAATTTTTACTTCGGGATTATAAAAATACCAACTCCCTAATTTATTTCTAAATGCTTGCAATTCAAATCCTAGAAGAAAGTTGTATAATTGGGTCTGATTCCTATTCAGTGAAGTTTAGAATGGAATTTCAAATTGTACATGGCATATGCAATCATGGAGGCTAATCCCTACTAACATTTCGTATTCTTCCTCCACACACAGGAGTTATTACAATTACCCATAATTCCATTTTGAAAAATTAGGTCTTGGAAGCCCTTTGAAGGAATTGCCATTTCAACTGAGATCTCTGGCTCTTGAACTAATTTTTCCATCTGTCACCTGCTGTCCCTCCAATAGCATTTAAACTTCCCTTTACCACAGCTCAAATGATGACACGATGTAGGCATGTTACTGGCATCTAAAATCTAGATCTCAGCATGTCTAGCTGACTAAACAACACTAGACAGTATTTTATACACTTTTCTAAAAACATGAAGTTTACAAATAATAATAGCACAGCAACAGCTTCTGTGCACACTGTCTCCATACCAATACAAGAGAAGTCAGTGGCGCTTGCCCACAGCAATTCACACTTCTTTCCTTTCCTCAAAACCTCATCATGTGGAATTACTGAGCATGGAGGAGACTGCATATTTGGGACAAAGCAAACAACATGCCTTATGTGCATCTGGAGCAAGATCATACTTAAATGAATTATCTTGTTATTTTAGGGAGCTTGTCAGCTAAGATGTTCTGTTCTGCAAACTGACTCCTAAATACGGAAATGGAGGCAATAAAGAAATTCATGGTAAGGGGACACGCTAGAAACTCTGTAAAAAAAAGTTAAAAGAAACCAGAAAAGTTTAATTCAACATTGCCCATAGAGGTAACTGAAGCAGACTGCCAGCTACAGTACAAGAGTTGCACCCTACTTTGGTACAAATGCAAATATTCTTTTGAGCTTGTCATAATTAATATAAACATTGAATTGAGTAATTATACCATCTTTATGATGTGCTAAAGGATACACTGTAAGCAAAACCGTCTGATATGTGACTGAATGAAGTCAAAGTGTTCGTCCCTGTAGTCATGCTCTTTTTCCAGAACACTGATGGCATCACACTGTCAAAATAAACACAAAATTAATATACTGCTTTCAGTCACCTGCTAAAATAGCACTGCTTCTACACATTCAGTTCACAAAGGGAAAGAGAGATGGAGTTGGGGAGGTAGTGCAGAGGAAAACAAAAGCTTGCTAAGATAGTACAGAAGCACAATTGAACCTTTTTGGTTTTAACAATATATAACTGGATGTACATGCACTGGGGTCAGCACTAACTTCAGAGTTCAAGTGACTGGAACTTTTCATTCGCTCTCCCTCCCCACTCCAATGCAATAACTCAAAATCTCTGTTGAAAACTTACCACTAAACAATATCATCATTTTTTACCCATTTTTTTTTACACACTGCGGCATTAAAAGACAGTGTTTTTAATCCAGTTACTAACTAGCTCATTGCAAAGGGAGGCAAAAGCAAGGAATGTGGAAGCAGAAAAAGAAAAAAGGTGTGGGGGTGGAGAAAAGAATAGCAGGAAACTAGGAGGTGGGGAAAAAAGTGCTGTTCAAATGAGAGGGTTAGCCTTCCAGAGAAGGAACAGCATATGCATCAAAAGGTTTATGCCTTCCCTGCGGGCCGACAGAGGCTGCAGATGCAGTATGCTTAATGCCAATGAGAACTGAGGAGCTGGGGGGAAAAAAATAACAAAACCAGATAAAAAACAGCCACAGGAGAACCATTGTTCTCTTTACATTCAGAATATGGTTACATATCTAATGGAAACCAAAACAGATCCCATAAACACCCTAAGAACTGATGAAAGTTATTAGTGCAGCACTTCACTAACTACAACTCTCAAAGAAGTTCATCTTCAGAAAAATATCAGAAATATTAAAAAAACCTAAACACTATTTTCAGAATAGCTCATTTCTGTGAGCAAAACCAGGTCTGAGGTATTTCTCAATTCCTTGAAAACTGGTAGAACTAAAGGAAAAGCTAATTCCAAAATAACATTAAATAATGGGTTCCAGAAGATAATCAACCTTCAATATTAAACACTTTTAAAGAGTTCTTAAGTGAGGTATTCAGAATAACTTAATAACCATGTGCTTCCCACCCCAATCCACAATAGAGACAGAGTTACTTAAATAAAATATGCAAAAAACCTAAAATATGAAACAAACCTTTGTACAAACTACTACTACTGGAATGCCTAAGTTACATGTTAGTGTATCTGCACCCAGGGGTAAAATCACACTGTCATCTTTGTCTTCCTGCAATGAAGTATTTCTTCTCTGTGGAGAAGCTGGAAAATCCTCGCCTGGTTCTATATACTCCTGGAAGTCTCTTACCACTGAAAGTAAAAAAAGTTACATTAAAACATCAACTGCTTTATTATTTCAACAATGATTTCCACTGCCATTGATCTCTACCACTGTTGATTGTATAGCACTTCTGCATCTTGGTGTTGAAAAAATGGAGCATGCACCTAGTCCTGGCTAGCTGTTGGCTCTGTGCAGCTCAAGGGAGAACTAGGAAGTCTGAGATCTGCTGGATCAGCAGCCAGAAGAACATGATCAGATGAAACTGTCCATGAGGACAATATGAAACCATTCTTATCCTATCGTTGTGAAGCCACAAGGCAGTTGCTACTAAGGGTTACTGTTTGATCTGTTTCCTAAAGGACATAAGTTTCCTTCCATTCTTCTTGGCAAAGTTAATGGAACAGTTTGTCAGAATAAACAGAATCAAACCTTACACAAACTGCTTAGCTGCTACTGTATACCAGGTTTTACCTACAGACCCTTTGTCCACACTTCACTCTCTGTACAGTGACTCAATAGTAGTAACAACAAAAAATAATAGAATACACAAACACTAGTTTAAACTAGCTTTATAATTAGTAGCATATTAAATATTCGGTATGCTTTAAAATGAGCAGATATTACTTTAAAAAGTAGCAAGCAGGGTAAGTTACATTCTAACTTTCTTTTTTCTAATTCTTGTTGCAAGTCCTTGTCATGTTCCGCTGCACACACCCAAGCCTCTAATTACATGGTCACTTACTATTCCTGCAGTCAGGGATGCAATGTGAGGCATAAAATGTCTGTACCTTTCACATCACATGCCCTGTTCCACACAGCAGAAACAAGGCTCTACCAAACCAAACTACTGCCTACTATTCCATGAGTAGAACATTCTGATTCAGCAAAAGAAGTCAGGCAGCAAGGCAGCTCAGCTGCACCATGCACAGGGGCAGTGAACTACACCAGAACATCCTCACTTGTGTGTTAATCCACTGCTACCTTCACTAAACTGACTGAAGCCCTCTGAGCTCATACCTAGAAAAGCATCTGTGCAATTAACAGAGCAAGACTTATTCCAACGCCCTAGAGGAAAAATTATATTAGGTCAAGATTATTCAATCTTTCTGCAGATCTTGGAATTCACAATAACAAAAAGCACATGCACTGGTTATCATCTCAAACTGTCAACCCAGGCTCTAACTCAAGGAATACTGCTACTTCAATTCTAGTCCAAAGGGCTTCTGAGACCCTCCCAAATTAACTGAATGTATCTGAAACCCAGAATTCTCACTGTGATATGCCAGTCACTCTATAGCATCTTTCCTGTACAGTATCCTGCCTGTTCTGGGATAATTGCATAAATCATCCAGTGGATTCCTGAAATTCCCACTGTATGATCATAACATACGAAACTTAATGTAAGCAGGGAAAGCAGTAAAAAGGAGGATAGATTTAGTATATCACAGCTCCAAAACTGTGGAATATGATCTCAGGTCGTCCTTAGAAACACAATTTCATTGAACACAGATTAATTCAGTGAAGAAGAGCTATTTCAACCTTTCACACACATCTGTTATGTAACCCCAAATGCCTTTCTGTACCAGTTTTAGTCCTCCCAGGGTGTTTTTGAGTGAAGTTAAGCTGCTAGAACTGATGACAAACACAGCAGCATATCTCCAGAAAACTACACACACAAACCCTCAGTAGAATTCAGTACTGGTACCTAGTTAAATCAGCTTTCAGGAGCACTGAGCCTGACACAAGAATCTAGTAGGATCCTGTAGCCAAAAGTCAGGCAAGCAACGTTCCTTCTTTCTTTTGGCAGCGTCAAGCTCCTGCCTGCCTAGCAATGCATGAAATCACATCACAACAGCATCAAAACAAAAACCAGCTTCCAGTCATGTCTGGATTTTGTCCAGGGCCTCTGTTATACCCAGTGTTCAGACTACTTATATCTGTAAAAATTAGACCAGATGACAGAAAACCAAACCAGACAAAACTAAATGGAGTAGCATTTTTTTCTTGACTCATTTCATTGCTTACATTTTCTGGATTCTGTAGAGTTTCTCTATTCTGTTCACTCAGTCAGTAAAGAAGCAAAACTACCAGCTGTACACCTTTGATAATGTAGACACCATATCCATACTTTCATCCCACAAATCCTATCCTGAAAGTGTTTGAGGGGATGTTCAATACACATGCACTAACATCCAAAACCAAACCAAAAAACACACCCAAGAGAGCTCAGCTCCTTCCACCTAAACAACTTCTTGTGGAAGACACAATTCTCAAGGATACTTCCCTTAGAAGAATCTCTCTCTTAAAGGGACAAACAAAACAATACTCCCCTCACCTCCTTCCAGAGTATCTACAACTGTCACCTTACATTCCACTTCATCACAGCACAGCTACAACCTGCATTTCTAAATTAGCATAAGCACTCATTGCTTAAGAATGTACCAGTTAGAGTGCAACTTCAGACTTAAAAAGAAAGTTTAACCATGCTATTTGATCTCAACACACAGCTTTCTCAAATGCTCTTCCATGTAGTAATTCACCGAGAGATGAATGGGAAAAACTCAAATTCTACTACCCAAAGGGGAATACAAAGGGTTGCTCAGAAGTAATGTGGAGCTATAATGTGAGTTCGATCAGCCAGTTTAAGAAATCCTGCAAAATCTTTGTGTTCTTTTTAAAATTAAAAAGACAAGACACTGACAGAGCAACAAACACATAGCTCTGTTAACACCAATAATAATTATGCTAAAACTCTTCAAGTGGAAATGGCCCAGATGTGGCCATGCTGCCATGAATGCTCTCAACATTTACCACTTTTGGTAGGCACAGAACAGGTCTCAGATTCTCTAACTGGCTAACTACAGGAACAGTTAAGAAGCTGATCTAGTGATCTGCCTTTAAACAAATAAATGAAAATTTGAATGCTTAGAAGTGGTTTTTGTTTTTTTTTTTTTTTTTGCTTGGTGAATCTTATCTAGAAAAACACATAAAAAGCAAGACTGTAATTTCAGCTGTGTTCATTCTGAAAGTTTTTTCCCCCCCTACATTGTTATTCTGTTAGAAAGACGTACTAGTATTGTTCATATAGCTACTTGAGACTTATCTGAAGCTAGACTTGCTTGGTAAGTTCTAATTTTAAATAACACTTCCAAAGAATGAAAAAGACTGCAATGGAGAGATTAAATGGTGCAGAAAGCATTAAGCATATTTAAATGGATTCCCATGTATTTGCAGAATACTCACACTTTTGCTCCATTTCTTTCATTTCTTCAGGAGGAATTTTTAACTTGTCAATATGTTCTCTTACAACACTTGCCCATTTTTGTAAAGAATCCAGTGCAGTCCAAGGTCTAGACATGTCTACTACCAACATAACTAGAGTGTCCTTTAGAGAGCTTGCCTCCATTGCAAATTTAAGAAGACCTTTGTGATACAGGTCACCATCCAAAATCCATACATTACATCTTGTTTGGTCTACAAAAAAAAGGAAGAACATTTAATGAGATTTACTTGAAACACACCACTATATAATGGCTACTGAATGTTTTTTGGACATGTAAAACACAAGGAAGAAAGCAAATTATGTTTTATCAGTCCATTGAACATACATAATGACACAGCAAACTGCAGCTTGTGGGGAGACAAGCTCCTCCACATTCAAACCCTAATGTGTAATGGCTGATAACTTAATGCCTTTAATACATTATCTGAAAGTGAGGGTCCAGAGAAAGCATTCAACATTTCCAAAATAGTTGTTCACCATTTTTGAACAGGAAAACATTTTCTTCAAGATGTAACTTAGAAGAGTAGAACAGGGTGAACTCAGCTGTCTTTTCGTGGCTCTTGGCCTGCTCAGCTCTCAAAGATTGCCATCTCCCCTTCAAAACTCCATGTGACATGCCTAGATAACTCTTAACAGTATAGAATGTACCTCATCCACTCAAAAACCTGAAGAATTGCAAGGTTTTAATGATTGAGATTGACTTAACAGACAGTTACTCTTCCAATTTGCAAAACAACAATCACCATACAAATAGACCACCCCACTGTTTCCCCCCCCAAAAATATCTCAATACTACAAATCCACCAACACTTGTGCAGTAAAGGAAGAGCTGTTGATTCAAAATTAGTTGGCTTAATATAGTTACATTTACACTTCAGGTAAATTTTTATTACTTGTTACAGAAGTTCTGAGAAAGACATTTAAATCAAACTCCCAATTTTCTTAAATTTGGTTCCAAGTCAACTTTGAGACCAATACCCAGACAGGAATGCCAGGAAAGCAGGTGATTTCAGAAAAAAAAAAAAAAAAAGGCCAACTTCTTCTGGTTCTCTTTCTACATGTTTGGGATTTTTTTATAGTATACACAAGAATTCCCATTTTTCTCAAAGCTTCCAGCATATCTTTATTCACACCTCATAACTCCAGGTACTGGGTTATTAAACAGGATCTTAAACATACTTCCTCCTTTCTAGCCATACCTGCACCCAAGTTTTTGGGTTTTCTTGTTTGTTTTTTAAATCTCCTTTATCATTGTGCACTATTTCCTACCCATCAATCCATGGCAGTAGTCTTGCAGATTGTGTGCCAGCAAGACAAAGGTTTTCTCTGTAGGTTCAGGATAACTACTTGCCACAGTAATTGAAATGGAAGATAGAAGCTTGGGCACCTTCCCCTCTAGGCCTGAGGAACACACATCTATTCAGAATCTTGCAGCTAAGTCTGCTTCCCTGGTCTTTTCTTTTTAGCTTTTTCTTTTGACAGGCTCCTCTCCTCCTCTACCACTTAAGTGGTCATTCATGGTATCTACTGAAGAAATTACACAGACAAACTTCCTTATGATACAAACCACTTCTGGCAGAAGCCAGACTCCTGCATACTATAAAGACATAAAAACATCCCACTGTCATTTCAAATATCACACTACTGAACTGTTGCTTTCAACCCAGTTAAAGATATGGTTACAAATACAGACTCACCATCCCGGTCTTCATCATGCACATTTAAATACAAATACTCCATTCCTCTTCCTTTCTTGTACTCCTCTATTCCTTGAATTTTTCCTATTAAGCTAGTTTTACCTGCTCCATCTTCACCTGGAGAGACATAAGTAAGAAACCACTCAGTCTTTAATCACAGTTACATATTAAAAACCACCTGGGGCAAGAAGAAAACCATATCCTAACAGGGTGACTGAGCTCATTGGAGTTTTGAAATACAGCAGGTTTTGCCAAAACCATCCATCTGTTCTAAGTGCATGTCTCAGCTTCAAATATTATTTCTACTTATTGATAAATGCAATTATGCCACTAACTATGCTACCTGAAATAGGCTTTTATACCCATCTTTAAAAGGATATGCTACAGAGTAGTTAAACACCTCAACTTCAGTCTTTCAGCTACAACCAAAGTAGTAACAAAGTTTTTCTAAAGTAGAATTCAATTCACAGTAAGCTCCTCTTACAATTCAGAACTCTCTCATTTCAAACAGCACACTGAGTAAGGCAAATTTGTTACCTCAGCTTTTATGTATTGATTTCTTTGAATATTTTCTCTGTTACAGGTCTCAAGAAACCTTAAAAAGAAGTGACAAATAATAAACCTACCGCCTTACAATACATCTGTGTATTTGGATAGCACAGAGACACAAGCTTCCAATCCAGATCCATTCACTCCTATTCTCTCCCCTCCAAAGGGAGCTTGGACAACCACTGAACCTTACAGCATATGCACAATGTAAACACCTCAGCTACTGCCAGAGGCTCTTCTTGAAAAACTTCATTTGTAGTCATAGGTTTCAGAGTTGGAAAACTTCATGTGCAGTTTTTCCAGTTCAAAAGAGTAATCAAGCTGAATTTGCACACAAAGCAAATCACTGGGTTTTCTTCTCTAATTTGCAATACTATGAGTATGTAACAGACATTAGAAAATTCTTGAAACTCACTCACAGCTTATAAAATCAAGGTTAATCCCAGGTCCTTAAGAAGCCCTTTATCAATTTAGTGTCAAACAAAACATTTTTTTCGAAGTCTCTCCTAGAGAGGGAGAGTCTAAACACTTGCTTTTAACCACATAACAAAGACAAAAGTTCAACAATTTTCACTGCTAAACACAATGAAGTTTTCCCTTTAAAGAGACCACGATCTCATAGATGTCACTATGGCTACATTAAAAATACTATAGCTATAACCACTGGAAAGAACAGAAATATCATGCTTTGATAGACTGATTTTGAATTTGCTTAACATATCATCCCCAAGATTGCCACATGAAGTCTTCAATTTAGAGGATAACTTTATTTTCATATTTCACTAACACTGGAAAACATAAGACTGCTTACTCTAAGATGTCCAGGGAATTTCACTCAGTGGAATGAAAAAGCTATTTTAAATGAAATATATTTTGAGAGAGAGAGAGAGAGAAATAATACCAGAACTGAAGTTTGAAGTCTAGTTAAGCATAGACAAGTTAAATGAAAAATTAAGTTGTATCACTTTAACTTTGTCACAATTTAAGGGTTCATTTCTGAGCTCCTGTATTAAATCAAGATGTACATGAGCAAAAAGTTACAGCTTGTTTTAAATAACCACAGGAAAGCAGCACTATTTTCTAATCATACATCAAGCTTTTCCTCTTGTAAGATTATCGTTTGAATAATTCTGATGAAGAATTCAAGCTTCATCACCACTGACAAATTACAATTCCTCCTCTGCCCTCACCTCCATACTTATCCAAGCTTTTTAAAATTGTCATCTACAAATAACTGAGAAGACTTTATTAGCTGCTGCTCTGACATGTTATGAAGCTGCTTTAACTTCTGCCAACAATGTCTGTATGATTCATTGTGCTATTTTACCTTTCTGAATTGGCAGCTTCAATTAATTTGTGCCAGCAGAAGGTTCAACAGGTAAGACAAATCAAAATCTGTTATTCCTTTTAGTGAGGGGTTGCACTTAACAGCTTTCTGAGTTTCTCAGAACAGCTGACTTTCAGCTAAGTTATTTTGCATACTAGAGTTTGATTCACACAGGTGACAATAAAGATTTCAACTTGCTTGAATTTGGGAAACGTGAGTATCTCCTATGAAGTGTATCTACCAGTTCTTAAAGTAGCTGCAACAAGTCTAAAAAATGCCTGTGGTTGTAAAAAGTTCTGCACCTGATAAAAGATACACTGAAACAGTCTAAACTAAAACATACTTATACAGATACTAATATCTAGACAACTATTGTTACAAAGTGCTCATGCTACGCAATATAGGCAAACTTTAAATATACATCCCACAAACCCCTTACTTGTCATGGCTCTGTGTTATGTCATTTCCTCGCCATCCCCGTATTTCCAAATGCCTAAAATAAACTGGAGTTCAATACTGTTAAATTAATAGCTTATGGCAAAGTAAGAGCTGGGATTTTATTTCCCCCCCTACACTGAAAGAAGTTTTACCAGTAGAGCACAAGACAAGTTGATTTGATGTAAAATTAGTACCTCTGGACACATATGAACGCACAGTAGTAATTTCAGCCTTCCATCACAGAACTGCTTGAATTCAATCTGTTCCATGAAGAAGTCTGTCTACTCTCTTCTCCTTAGCAAATATTCACCCATTTCAAAACATCAAGATCAGGCAGGTGGATCACTGACATACGTAACAGTGCTGTACAAGTTACTGCATGCAGAGACCAATGCTCATCTTTCACTAGGGAAAGCCAGAATGATGCATCAGTGAAGTCTGAAGTTAGTAATACATAAACCAACTAGTTTACAAACAGGATGACCTACTTGCAAGAGTACAAGATAGCTGCCTAGCCAAATGTGCCCTACTCCATAGGAGAACCAGAGTTCTTGACGTATTTAAGCCAAATTAGATTCAGTATTATTTAAAAACCTGTGAGGAAGTAAAACCAGGACCATCGTTTATGACACAAGGACCTCCTCCTTTTTGCTCAAACAATTGATCATAAAAAGTGAGGAAAAGATAACTGTCTTGGCCAAGAGAAAACAGAATCATAACAAAGTAGTTTGGGTTGGAAGGGACCTTTAAAGGTTAGCTAGTCCAAACCCACATTAGTGTAACCCAACATGCTAAGACTTGAGGTTTCATCTACTTCTACTTTCTATGTGCAGTATGTTGCGTACACCTTTTGAAATCATGACAACGGCAAATGTATTTGTATCCTTGTTATTATTTTTTCCCCAACCTAAAGTCTTCAACAAAAACCACTTGAAAAGTCAAGACACTTTGAATATACTGAGTTATGCTAGGAAAGAGCAGTAGCAGATTTTTGCTTTGTAGCTACTCTTCAGCAACAATATCAAAACAAAAAATCTTAAACCAGTGTTTATCTAAAACTCCTAGGTAGTTACTAGAAATCTCGTTATCAAATTAACTCTAAGTGCTAACTTAGAGGAGAGGGAAATATACATGAGGAAATTAAAGTCTATTAGCTGTTGGAGGTTTGATGGACAATGCACAACATACTAATACAATTTAGCATTAATTGCTACCTGGGACATACATAAAAGTATATATGTTTAGAAAAAATGTCAATCACAATACATATATGTACACAATATATAGCTTTTCAAATTACAAACTTTAACACATTTAACATATTTACCTTTTTTTGTTTGTCTCTGGATATCTCTATAGTATATGAAAAAGTAATGCTGCTTAGTTTCAGACAAAAGGAAAATTTCATATTCCCTAGGCTCAAACATCACTGCATATTAATATTACAAAACAGAATTTTCTTTCAAGTGCTACTGAAGCAATATATAAAAAAGAGCCTTATGCATCTTCAAAAAGAATTATCATCATCCTCCACTTCATTTCAGAATTTTAAGATGGAAAATCCCGTAGCTTCTTCTTTATTTCCAACTGTGGGATAACTAAATTAACAACTGACTTCCATATATAAGCTCATGGAGCAAAACATTTCTGACATAGCATTTTTGATACAGCATTTCAACGTAGAATAAAAATCAGGTAGATTTTCACATCCTTCTTTTGCAAATAACATAAAAAGGTCTCCTTTTGCAGAGTAAATACTAAAGAACAAAAGTTCTCCATTATATCAAACTGCACTCACACATTAATACAACAGCGAGGAAACAGAAGTGATGTTTCTAGCAAGCAGTGCTATATGCACCAAAGCTGAACACAAGTAAAAGAGAAACAACAGATTTAATTTTGCACAAAAGTCAGGCTAGGAAGCAGTTGAAACAAAGCCAAACCAATCTGCTTACACACAGTATTTCACTGTCTTGTTAACAAAATGGAAAGTCTTATACTCAACTAAACAAATGCTGTCGCATTTTTATCCGCACAGTGCTACTACCTCACTCCTTTGATGAGCTTGAGTTTGGGGTTGTGAAAGCTCCTCTGTCCAAGGTGCTACTCTGTCCACAAAACAGATTTTGACAACATCCTTCTTGTTGCTGCCCCCAAACATATAGGAAACTGTAATAATAGAAACCCTTCCCAGCCTCCTCCTTTCTCACTACTCCAGGCAAAAAGCATGTTTACTGAGCAGAAAATCAAGATTCACTATGTGATCTGCCACAATACAGAATTTAGCAGAATGGTTACCCCCAGACAGGAAGGGAGGGCAATGAGGTGAATGAATCTCCTTCTGCAAATGCAGGCCAACAGGCACTTATCTACGTCCTGCTACACCAATTGTTCAGCCATAAACTATTACATTAGAGAGGACTTAGGCTCTCTGTTCAAGAGAACTTTGAACTTTTCAAACTTTCAATTAACACTTGAAAATTCACAATATTTACTACTCATGCTATTTCCACATTCCTTTCAGTTTAGCAAATGAAATCAGAAGTAGAATTTCACTGGTCCTATAACAAGACATTTCTTACTTGTCACAGAAATCTGTACCTGGAAGAGCAATCAATGTGTTATCTCCAGGACAGACATGAGCTTTGACTGCCTGTTTAAATTGTTTCTCCATTGTAAAAAGTCCAGTGTGTTTAAAATATGTCAAGGCAAAGAAGAAAGAAGCAAACATTTCTTTCGTGTCATCAATATTGGTAGCCTGCCCCACTTCGACCCAGGACTCTGATTTTTTTTTTCAACAGTTCTTTGAAAAACCCTGGATGCCCTTACTTGTTTGTAATCTATAATCCTAGCGTTTCCTTGATGGGAGTTTTTCGTTTGCATTTTAAACCCATCAATCAAAATTCAGGTTGATATGGGAATTCTACAACTCATCTCTAAAAAAAACATGTTCAAACAAGGCCAAGCAAAACTAGAAGTAATGGTCCTAATTAACATCTTCTGCACACCCCACACCCCCAAGCACACTTTAGTGAATTAGCTTTATACTTTTTACAATGCAAAAGACAGCTTCTGGGTAGAACAATTCAGAACATCTAGTATCTGTAACATGAAAATATTGAATATTTTTATTAATAGAAAAAATCTATCTTGCTTAAATATGATAGAATAAAGCTATCAAGTCTAAACATGAGTTATTGAGTGGGGCTAAGATGCCTTCCCAGAATCCCAGAGCAATCACTATTCCATACCATGTGGAATGTCTGAATCCTGATACAGTGGTGTAGAGACATAAAGATCTTCCTACTAGAACCAAGCACGTGTACTATAACTATTTTCAAGATAAAATACTTGTCACAAGCTAATAACTGCCTTTTCTACAGCTGCATATTAGTGAAAGAGGCTTGTTTACACACTCTATACTAATTGAAGAATGCCTTTTACAGAACAAGACCAAAATAATCAGAGTAAGCCAAATTTAGTTTGCTTACAGAGAACTAAAGAACAAAATTAATTATGCTGATGAGAGCCTTCTCTACAATCCCTCACACCAATATGGAACTTCACAAGAAGTAGGCCATAACTAGACTACAAATAACTTGCCACTAAATTTTCATTTACTCATTGAATAAAAATTTTCTTCTCCTCCAAGTTTGTTTTACTCTGCCAGGTAGGTCTTTCCCCTCACACACGATTCACTCAGTATATTTGTGGCACTGAGAAACTAAATTACTTCTCTGAGGAGCACCTTAATTGCAGTTCTGCCTTTCAACATGACAGAAAGCAGATTGCAGACAACTCTTGCAGCAAGTCTTCTGCCATCTCCTGCACCACAAGAATACAGGGCCTGACTGTGGAAACAGCAGGAACAGTGTTACCTGTGCTTGGAGAGCAGAGAAAGGCAAATATTGCAGAGACTTCTGTAGTGACTATGAACAGTATCCACTCCTAACTCAATCCCTCTCCTTTAACATAGCAGGAAGTTGTCTAGTGTATTTTATCCAGGTTCACTACCAAAATAGAATAATCCCATGTTACTATCCACAGGACACCTTTATTGGTACTCCTGCCACTAACCTGCCTGGAAAACACAGAACCACAATTCCTTTCACTATTCTTCACCTTTGGAGCTATTTCTGAGATAGATCCAGTAACCAGCAGCACTTCTGACAATGAAGAGACTAACTTAAATAAATGCAGTTCAACGATTTCAGAACTTTCCACGCTGTTCTAAGTGACTTCTACTACACAACATCCATGTAATTCTGGATTTTTTGGCAGGGTATTATAGCAGGAAGGACACAACAAAGAAGTACTACTTAATTCTAAAAAAATGTAGCTACAAAACAAGCAATTAAAATTTTATCTAGGTCAATGCCCCATCAAAACAATTGACACTTTAGAAGCATAACTCTGCTGACCTAAACACAATTTGACTACATTTGGGAGGCTTTCATTGCCTGCAGAAGGGGAATTAGTTGCAAGGAGAGGACGAAAAGAAACTCTCTCAGTTAACTTCTACAGTACTAGGGAATTTAAAATATTTGAGATTAATAATATGGACAGTATGAACAAGCAGTATTTTATCAGTTTTGATGATTAAATTATCACAATGAAGCCGTCAGCTATTTGAACAGGAAAAAATAAAATGGAAAACTAATTTTTATAGTGTTGAGTACAAATTTAAGTAAGCAGTTTTTACATCCTCATGAAAATTTGCTGTATCAAAACTTAATTTTCAAGTTCTTTATATTCCACAGGTCCACTAGAAGAAAGCAGCAAGCTAAGATATGAAGATATATTGGGAATGGCTGTTATACCAGAAAATGGTACATGTACACACAGAAAAGTGTACCTGTAAATTAGCTGCGGATTGTGCTTCTTCCCAAGCATCCTTACAGCCACTGGACAGGAGCACAGCTCCAAGATCCAAACAAACAGGCCTAGCCCTGGGAAGTGAAATGTCTGGGGTGAAGAGAAAACGCAGACATGAGGCAGCTGAACTCTCACTGCCTATTAAACTCAAAGCTTTTATCATCAAATGGAGTAAAATGCAAAAAAAACCCAAACCCGCTAGTGATTCAGTAGAAGCAATACTGTGGAATACAGACACAGAGGGACATACCAGTGTCTCTGGATGGTTTGAAATTGTTAAAATTGTAGGCAAAGAATATACTGTGCTTCAGAGACAGAGGATGTATGAAATACAAAGCCAGATAGAAAACAACTATTCAGTTCACTTGCCAGCTGGGAGCCTGTGTTCTGGTGCATCCTGGAATGACTTTGAACATTATTGCTTGAATGCATGCTGCAGTTTATTGGATAAATGATTAGTTCAGGTCTCTGAATCCAAGCCTTCACACATTCTACAGTACTGTGGATTCCATCCATAATCTGCAGTGGTGAGCTGTCAGCTGCTCCCCTCTACTCCACTCGCTGATATATCAGAAAGGGAATGAAGAAGAGAGCTCCCAGTTATACACATCAGTTTTTTCATCACAAAAACCATCTCCTGTGATCAACTACCTTTATTACACAAGTGAGCAGAAGACAGTCCAGGAGAAGAAAAAAAAAAAAAGAAAAAAAGTAAGCAAGAGCAACAAAATCACACTGCTTTGGCTATCTGCAAAAAGTAGCTAGAAATGTCAATGAGAGCACTCAACTTCCTTAAGAAGGCATGGACATTTTACATTTTCTCCTGGTATAGTTTGCTAAACAAGATAGCTATAGCCACTATGACAAAACTGCCTAGGAATCAGAGCATAAAGGACTTACAGTAAAGTTTAGAAAAGCTTGTGCTTTTATTATTTGTTCATACAAGAACAGAAAGACGAGAAGCTTTCATGCCACATGTGGTGCCAATCAGAGCTTAAACTTTAAAGAAAAACAGTTATTGAAAAAATGTCTGCAAGTGAAACAATTTTGGAGAAGTAAACCTGTAATTCAATTAATTTTGGGCTGATTTTGAGCAAATTATTACCAACATCATATGTTAACCTTCACTTCACAAAACTATGTGCCATATCTAGAGATTAACATTTGGCATTCCAATCTCCTTTAGTTATGTCTATGTTAACTCCAACTGCTTTCCAGGTTCTTAAAAATGAGATGTTAACGCAGCTAAAAATAAATACTGCAATATGCCAGACACAGACAGGTCCCCAGAACAACTAGGCATACAACTATATGCACTATTTGAAAAATATAACTGCTATAGGCAAATTAGAAAACCTGTCCTAGCAAACAAACGAACGCTACATGGTGAGTTTTTCCAACTGGTTTTTCTGGGTGGGGCCATGAGATGTAGGAAGCTTAAGGATTTTTTTTTTAATGCAGTTTGTATTGAAAATAAGCACTCATGTTTCATCTGGCAAGTTTTGACCAATACGACTGTTTCTACAGCAAATATTTGCCTGCCACAAATTGAGTGAAAACCATCAAGATGCTGGTCAACTTTACACCTTCTGCTTAAAAGTACTGAAAGTATAAAGAAACTGGCAATAATCATGGCAAGAAGTGATCTGTATTAGTAACAGAAGTTAGTACAAAACTATCTAAAGGAACAAAGCTTGAACATAGAGGAAATATGAGATAACAGAGAAACTGCAAACACACAGCTCAAGAATCCAAACAGACAGAACTTCACATATTGAATCTGTCCAATACAGAATACATATGACCTCTCCTTTTCTTGTGCCAGTATGCTTCAGGAGCAGCATCATGACTTGCAAGTGAACAACAAAGGTTAGATATTCTCAAAAAAAACATGGCCATGGTCCTCACTGGCCAGTCCGCAGATTGGATGTTCTTTTTCCTAAATACATGCCAAATTTGGGGGTTTTTTCCCCCTGGTCCCTGAAGGACCAAGGCCTTCTAGAAAACACAATTTCTAAGCAAGAATTGTGATTTCTTCTACAAATCTGCACATTTTTCAAAAAACGCATCAGTCAAATAAAGGAAAAACGTATTACATTAAGTCATTCTATAAGCTGCACATAAATGGTAAAAAAGAAAATTTATATACAACAGGTTGAATAGCACAAACTAAGTGAGCATTTGAAAACAATCTATGATATGCTTTCTAGCTCTGAAGGAAGCAGTCTCCAGTTACTGAGCACTAAGGATTACCTGACTATGAAGAGAGAGGAAAAACAGAGTGTAATCTTCTTGACAAGGATCATAACTTGAAGAAGAATCTTCCAACTTCAACAAGGACAATCATCCAATTTAGTTTCAAAGTGTCACATAAAAAGCTGTCAATTGTTATGAAATCTTTCCGTTGTTTAATATCACTGCAACGTCCAATCTCAATATCCTACTTAATTACATAACATACAAAGCAACAAATTAAAGGGTAGTAAGTCTTGTAAGAGCTTCAGAAGACCATCCTATCATCCCTGCAGTTTTCTCCTTCTCAGACAGTTTTAAGTAACCACTCAGCTTATCAAAACAGGAAGAAAAGGATCACAGTGATTGCTTTAGGATTATGGAGGGGAAAAAAAAGCCTAACTTGAAAAACCTCAAGAGGGTATAAACCACAAGACTACGCAGAATCATAGTGTGCATAGAATCTGCATTAATGTCTTTACTGAGTTTTAACCCTGTTTCCAAATATTAACACAGCTCTTTCTACTGCCAGGGAGGTTGGCAAAAGGAGTGGAAGAGGTACCTAGTTATAAATCCATACACTTGGACTCATTATGTTGTCTACTGGTAATAGTATTTAATAGTCTTTCCGAAAAAAAAAGAAACAAAATAACAAAAAACCAAAAAGCCCACCACACTAATAATAACAGCAATAATATATTCACACACAGACTTGAGAGCATCCATTTCTCTCTCTCCTCCATGAAGCTTTTAATTTTGACGTATCATTTTCCTTCTTTCCCTCAACAGTGAATTGCAGCTGGGTGTCTCATTACCGCCCTATCAAAGTCCCCTTCCGTACCTCTCACCTTGCCGAGGGCCAGGCTGGACTAAGGCCCTGGGTGGAGATCCCGGGGCGGCAGCTCTGCCGCTGGTGCCGCCACGCTGGGTGCGAGTGGGCAGGGCAGAGCCCGCACGCCCATACGGCCCTCCCCGCCCTCCGGCCCGCAGGCAGCACCGTCATTGATGCCGCTCGGGCCACGGAAGCAGTTTTTGTGTCCGCATGACACACCGCAAGCGCCGGCAAGCGGCACCGCCGGCTCCAGCGAGGGAGGGCTCGGGAGCCGCACGCCCCCCGAAGCCAACGCTCACGGGGGAGACAGACAATAAAAGCTCCCCATCCAAGCATTCTCCACCTATGGAGCCAGGGTGGGGGAAGGACCGTAAGGGTATCATGGCGAGGTACCTACGATGAGGGGCGTATCTAAAGCATCTGTGGACACTGCATCTCCAAAACGAAGCAAAGCCACGCAAGGGAGGAAGCGGGAGGGTTAAGACAGCGCCTTGCCACCCATCACCCCCCCCTTCCCTTGGGGCGCTAAACAAGGGAAGCTCCAGGCGCCCAAGAGAGGGCTCAGGAGCCAGCCTGTATGCGGCGGAGACGGGAAAAGGATCGGGATGCTTTCCTTAGCCAGTGTGCGGAGGGGAAGGCAGAGGGATCAGGATGCTTTCCTCACCCAGCAGGAGGACGTTCTTCCCCGAAGGCAGCTTAGAGCGGGAGCGCGTGGACACCTCGCTGAGGATGCAGGACCTGGCGCGGAGAGACGACAACGCTTAGGAAGGGTCTCCCGCTTCCTCCCGGTCCCCACCCTCGCCATCTCCTGGGGATGGGGGGGGGGCTACGGCATGAGGGGCG
>VZRS01010163.1:84469-125283 GCA_013398055.1 Ifrita kowaldi | reverse complement strand
GCTCCCCTCAGCCGCCGCCCGCAGCCGCCCCGGCACAGCAGCGAGCGGCTCTGGGTTCGGCTACCGGCAGTGCCGTTCTCCTGTGCGAGGTGTTGCCGTGGGCAGGGGGCTGCGCTGTGCCGCTTGCTCCCCGGGCAGCCCCAGCCCCGAAGGAAGCACCTCGCATCCAAGAGAAGTAAGTGCGGCTCAAGGGCAAGATGTGCCTTTTGGGGAGGACAGGGTGGTCATCCTCTCCAAGAGGCCTTGTTATTTGGTCTTCGCTCACGAGTATCGCTTGAGAGCTCGGAAAGGATGTGACCCATCACATCACCATCATTTTAACAGCTCGACTTTGGCTGGAAGTTCCAGAAGAAGCAAGCAGCGTGCCAACCCTCTCTTTATTTGTTTCTTAGGGTAACACATGAATGGCTGTAAATTCTGTAAAAGTTCAGTGGGTGAGTTTTGTCCCTTCAGCGGAATGCAGGGAAAACCTAATGCAAGGGACGTTTCCTTGTGTCCTCTCTTTCAAAGGATGCACGTTCCTAGAGACTCTGGGTATACGGAAAGGTATTGGCTGTATTAGCGACTTATGTCTGCCAGCAGTTTGTACTTCTATTTTTCTTGCTGCCGAGTTGATTTTATTTTTCCCGGGAAACACTGATTTTAAGTAGTATTTTGAAACAGGAAAAAAAAAAGTGTTTTTTTAGCCATGTGTTTCTCTTAATGGCTTTCTGTTGCTTTGCAACCCAAAATACAGACGTTTCTTTAATGCGCTTGTTGTTTTAGTAGCGATCAGGTGTTGTGACATGTAGGTCACCATTCATGAAAGTGTATTTCTTTCAGGTTCTTCAGGTATAGAATAAGTGAAACAACGGTAGCCATATGCTGAATTAGAGGTATCTGTCACAACAGATGCACAGTTATTGATCAGAAGTATTTTGTTGTGGTCAGAATGTAGGTGCAGAAGACTGGCAAAGTTTTGGTGTTGATGCATTATCTGGTAAACACGAACCACTGAATAGAGGAATGCTGCTGAAAAGCTGCCGAGAAAAAACACTTTCTGCATGACCCTGCAAGGCCTCCTTATGACCTGCTGCGAACTGCCTTCACCTGTTATCTCTGGTATTTGTCACTGTTGGGTCAACTGATTTAAATTATGAAAATGGCAGAGAAATTGGTTACTGAAATGGCTGAATAACTCTTCCAGTTTAGTGAGCTGAATCAGCTTGTGGAAAGTGTTTGACAAGCGGCAGAGCCAGTACAATGGGTGGGGAACAAAACTGACTAGAGAGTAAGGGGAGAAGAAAGGTAAAGTTTGATTTTGGAAAGATTGGGATGGAAATGCCTTTTCAGTGACAGTAAACAGATCAGCTCAGCTGCAGGTTGAGCTGATGTTCTAAGAGAAAAGGAAAAACACACAAAGAACCCCAACAGATTCTGGAATGCATTTCCTAAAAGAAACAACTTCTAAGAGTCCAAAGTTCAGCCACCTATTTCAATCAAAAGGGATAACATTGCTTTTAATATAATATGAGAAATGGATTGCTATTTATCCTGGTGTGTGGTTTTTAGATTTTTGTGAAGCTTTTGTAAAAAGTGGAAAATCACTGAAATTTGATGAATTAGCTTAAAACACCTCACTTGCAGAGGCACTGAAAGTAACGAGAGTTTTAAACTACTTCATGTTGCTTGTTATTTAAGTTATGTTCCTTATCGTATTGTTCATATATGAACGATATTCAATTCAGATATGTAAATAATATAACCCTAGGACTTTTTTGAAATGTAGAATGTAGATGACAGAAGTAATATTTAAATATGTGAAAGTAGTAGAAAATAAAAGACTCCAAGGAAGAATAATAATAAAAGCTTGTTGCATTGTGCTGCATTAGGAACATACTGATGTTGAGAAAAGATGTGAAATTTTCCTGCTTTTTTACTTTTATAGAGGTTAATGTTGCTATCTGGAAAAAAAAAAATCTGGTGATTATAAAGCTAGCAAGGATTATTCACAGTGAAAGAGAGACCACCTCTTTTCTTTCTCCCTTCCTCCTTCCCTTGATAGCCATTCATTCTGGAGTCTTTTTAAGGTGGCTTTCACTGCCTCATCCTCTTGCTGCGGAGGATTTTGCAGTGTACCTATGAAGGGATGTGTATAGTTAAAATTCCCTGAGGATTTGCTTACCATGTAGTCACACATGAAGTTTTGATGATGGTTGTGTGCTGTGTTTTCTACCTTCAGCAGAAGGCATCCCTCCCCCTCCTATTCTGCCCCTTCTGAATTTTATTTCTGTCTCAGGAGCTGCAGAGGAGAAAGTGAAAATGGAAATGCTTGGTCATCATACTCTCAGGTTAGGTTACAAAAAAATCAGGATGGAAGCAAAAACGTTGAGAGAATCAAGCCTTCTTCAACTGCAGTGTGCTGATAGAGTATCTCAAATTATTCATTGAGTTAGCTGTACAGCATGATAGGAAGAGGAAATTTAGGGAAGCTGAAATGATGCAACCGTAGAAAAGCAAGGGGGAAATCAGTAATACATTCTTTCCTTTCCTACCCTATGAAATAAGTTTCTGTCTGGCAAAATGATTTTGTGAATATATGGGAATGACCATTCCATGTAGTGTTTTCCAAAATGTAGCTGTGAACAGTAATGTATGTTAATGATGCCTAACAAACATAAAAGCCCCATTTTCTCCTACCTCACCCAACCTGTAGCTGTTTAGCCAAGGACATGAAATATAAGGTCTTCCCTACTACCAAACTGTAAGTTTTGAAGTTAAAGTTAACTTTTTGATTTGACACTATGCTATACTCAGTGGCTGTTACACTTGCAGAGATAGGTATGACTATACAATACAAAGGTAGTGAAGAAACAGATCCATCAACTGTGATGAGAACATTTTTTCACCTGACGATTGTTAAAACAGTTTTAACTGGAAACAGGGCTGCCAACAGCTTAACTACACACATGCACAAGGGTAAACTGCAGAGCATCTCACTGGTGAAATAATGTAATCTCCTAATACAGGCAAGATCTCCATCCCTCTGTGAGCTGCCCTGGGGTGATGCCAAAGTGCAGACCCTGGGAGGGAGTCAGCTGTGTCAGCTGTGCTGTGCTGACCAAGGAGGCACCAACAGGGAAAGACACCTCCTGTGCACAGCTGGTTGGTGATCCCGGGAATGGAGTCTTGGTTTCTCTCACATTCTGTGCCTTTTCACTTTCGGATATGTTTTGACTATGCTGTGCTTGTTCTTGACAGGGGGCTCCTTGTTGCCTGTCTCTCTTCACATAAAAACTTTTGTCTGAGTCAGCAGTGTATGAAATTCAAAAAGTAATGGTCCAGCTTCCCTGTCTGCATCTATTGTCAGTGGCCAAATACTATAAAATTGGTTGCAAATTTAGAAGGCTTTTTTTTCATAAGCCTATGGAAATGAATTGTTGTAGTTCAATTACATTTAAAAGATCCCGTTTGGGTTCTTAGAGAGACTTTTGCCTTTAAGGCAAAACTGGCTTCTTAGCAGTGTTGACCTTGTTGTTGAAATCAAAATTATAAAGGTCACTGTGCTCAATACATACTTGTAGTTTGCTGTGCAAAGAGCTTCCCTTTGAAAAGGCAGAAATGAAGAAGCAGAATACATAAAATTTCCAAAAAGATGTTTTGTTGCCTTTGGCTGTAATGTATTTGAAAATATAAAACTAAGCCTTTAAAAGAGAAAGACTGGTTGATTTGTCATTATTTGCTGATTGGAATTTGTGTGCAGTTGATATTCAGAAAGCATTCATGAAATTGGTAATGATTTTTGAACGTGGCTTTTTTGTCGTATTAACAGCCAGTCATCTGAAACTTAATCTTGAGAGTGAATTACTGATCTTGTTTACAACATTCAAGTTATTCTGTCAACAAATGAAAAAATACTGCATGACTTACCAGAATAGGTGCAATAGCACAATTTGCAAATGGATTACTTCAACACAGAATTAATATTTTAATCTGTATGCTGAAATTTGTTAATATAAACTGTATAGATAATACTTAATAACAAACATGTCTCAGGAGCCTTACTGGGATTAATCCATAAGAAATACTAGACTGTGACCAGTTTTGTGTATCACATTTCTGTTTTTCATTTGACTAAGTATAAATCTTGTTATTCATCCAGTCATGGTTTGTGCTGGTTGGTAATATAAACTCTGCAGACCATGCAGCAATATACCACTTACTTCTAAATTTATTTTCTACATACTGCACTGTAAATTTTTAAGAATGTGCAGGGCTAACTAACTGTGAGGCAGTGTATTATGGTCTGCTGCAAAGGAGACCAAAAGTGTTTTATTTCACATAGACAACGTTTTATTTCTTTAATCTAAATTTGTTCCCAGAGCATCTTAAACGCATGTTTAAGTGCACCTTTAAATTTACTTGGAATCAGTGGGATTTAAAATGTGCTTTACATGTCTCATTGATGATTAAAAATATGTGCTTACAATGTTTTTATAGGAGATAACTATGGAGGGTCTGATAAGCCAAGATCTGAGTGCCCTTCTTTTCCATTGGGAGACCAGGTATATTCCCTCTCAAGGCACATTCAGCTCTTTCAGGGCCACGTGGTGTAAGTACAATTGTTCCATTGGTTTGAGCAGGATAATTTCTTCAAAGAGAGAAATATCTCAGGTTGTTTGGTTTGTTTGTTTTGTATGTTTGTTTGGTTGGTTCTTTAACACAATACTGTTTATTCAGAAAAAATATACGTGAATGAATAATTTTTCAGATTACTGTGGAGGCAGGCAGCAGCAGGCACTTCCTTGTGTTTTATTTGCAATTCTGCTGTTTCAGTGACTTCTTTACCACAGGGAGCTGAATGACTGTTTCTCAAGTAGCTGGTTTTTTTTTTTTAGTGGCTTTTTGGTTGCCAGATGGCATGGTTACTTGGATAGGCTAACACAAAACAAGGATCTGTGTTTGTGGTGTGGTAGCTACTTCATGTATGTTGTCTGAAGGTATCTGTGAAGAATTTTGTGTTTTCTCTGTCTTCAGTAGGAATAATAAGGTAAGATATCTTCCATTTACTGCAAAATAAGAGTGATAAATATGATTTCCTCATTTTCCCCTTTCACAGTCTAGTCTTTGAAGCCCTACAGAGTTCAAAAATACATATATGTACTTCCTTAAACTACTGGGTTAGAAATTACTATTTTAACTTAGTGGCATGTTGTTTCATATGTTGGAGGAGGATATTCTTTTCCATATTACTCTTGCTGTGAATAATATCTTTGGTGAGGATGATGTCCTTTTCAATAAAATTGCCTGGTAAAATCATCCTCCTCCTCAGAACTGCATAAATGGATGACTTTGGTTAGTATAATCAAGTTATGAATGTATGACTAACCTGTACTGTACTCTCTGTGAATGGATAGAAAAACATAGCCCAAACAGAAAATAAACAAAGATTGGCAATATGAAGAACTGCCTTAGAATAGCCTTAAAATGCCTTAGAATGTCTAACAGAAAACCAAAAAAAGTTATTAATATGATGAGAGGCGAAATACTGGCAATGAGACTTGAGAGTTCTTGCTTGAAAGCAAACCTAAAAGAAATAATATAGTCAGTAAACAGAATTATGAAGGTTCTTTAACATGGAAGGAGGCCTGATTGTTTTGGGGGGATTTTGGCTTTTATTTAAGTCCTGGCAAGATCTATCCTTATCTTGTATTAAGAGATGTGATGCACAAAAACAACGAGCAGAAGTGCCTGCAGAGTGCCAAGAGTATGTATTGTTGAGATGCATTTTTAACATATAAGGCAACATTTAAAGAATAGGGAGGGGGATGTCATGGCATGAGTGGAGAACATCAGATCTCAGCATCAGGCATTTGTAGCTGTCCTTGAGATAAACAGAACAATGGGACAGAGCCATCATGGCCCTTTGCCTGACTGGTTAAAAATAAACACTGTACACGCTTCATATGCATCTCTCCCTTTAATGTGTGGGAGGAGAGAAAAATCCACACAGGAACAGATGCTCCGTTCTTGTGCTGTTCATGGCACCCTCCCAGGTTCTTATCCCTGCCCTTTGCCCAGTGATGCTACACTTCAGGGAAAGGCTTCTGTTTAATTCTTAATCTCTGTATGATGGGAGCAGGTCTATGGATGTAGCTGGGGATTAACTGATTTTTTTAAATAAATTTATTTACTCATAAGAAAGGAATTAATCTTTCATCTTGCAGATCATAAAAACAATTTCTCATTACTTTGGTTAGAATCTTGACAGGATAAAGGATCAAATCTTAATTCAGGGAAGTACTGTTCTATGAAACTGATTCACAGCAAGAATATCTGAGTGAGTAAAAGTACCAAGGAAAGGAAAGAAAAAATCTTGGTTTATTCAACATTACATGTTTTCTAAGAAAATCAGGGTTTTTTTCTTCCCCAAAAAGTTTATAGTTGTCTAGCACTCTGTTTGTCTTTGGGGATTCCTGTGTTTGGTTTATTTTTTTTCTCTAAATTCTCTGCAAACTGCCAATGCAGCATCTATCTTTAAGATGAAAATTTGCTAACACTTGACTGTATGAATACAATGAAAGCATTTTAGCTAAGTACTCTGAAGGTTTTGAAAGGAGTATTGATATTTATTGGTGCAGTGTTCCATATTTTGGAAAGAGCTCAAGATTGGTTGAAGCATTTGTCTGGCTCACATCACATTACACTCAGATTGCATCTGAAATCTCCAATTGCTTTGTTTTGCCTTTGGACAGGCATTCAGAAGGTTAGTCAGGAATGTTAAGTCCATGTTGGATAGGTACATGGGCTCAGTGGGGGTGAGGCACATTGTGGGGCTGATTCTTCCCTTGACCTGAACTAAATCAAGTGAAACCCCTGTTAAGCCAGAGGTATTGCCACAAAGCAAAATGAGCATGAAAGGATAGTCAAGCACAGACCATTTCCTGCAGGCTGCTTCCTCATATTCATTCATTTCTTCAATGTGTGGGGAACACAGAAGCCAGGTACAGTGGCAATAGGACATTAGGATGGCAGAAAGGGAATGAGGAAGTGCCACTGTCCTGCTTCCTCTGCTAAGCAAACACAGATCTTTCTAAGTGCATAGTCTGATTGGAGATATGTGTTACAGATTTTCAAAATATGTGTTAGAGTATAAATTACCTTTAGCTAAACATTGTATGGTTTCTTATTGGGGTAAATACATATTGGCTGCATATTCAACTTCAGTATTATTTTGCTTCCTTTCATCAGAATAAATATGCATACACAGCTATGATGTGGTGATGTTCAGTAACTAAATCTAAATTTCTGCAGAAGGCCACACAGTTGAAAGAAATAAAATCTTCATTTTAAATGTTTTTCAGTGTGTCCTTTTGCTTAAGCTACTCTGTCTTTCACAGCCCCTTTCTTACTCATCTATAAATCACAAATGCCCCTCATCCTCCCACCTACCAAGTCACTCTAGGCCATTAAGGTCCAGGAGCTTCTCATGTTGTAGCACTTTGGGACATGATTTAGTGTCGTCAGTGTTAGGTAAATGGTTGGACTCAATGACCTTGGAAGTCTTTTCCCACCCAAGTGATTCCATGATACTGTGTTCCATTAGCTCTGTGATAAAGCTCTTCCTATGGTATCACCATGTTTTGGAGCCCTTTTATGCCCTCAAATCCTTTTTTAAGGTTTATATTGATTTTTGTGCTGGTCTTTCCTTCATGCTTGTGTCAGGATAGAATCCACTGCCTAAGAAATTTCTGTCATCCCCACTCCTAGACCCCTGCCTTTCCTGAATTCAGAAAAAGTGCTGATATGACAGTGAAGCACTCAGTGAGATAAGTGGCAGACTTCCTGAAATTGTGTTCTCTGTGCAGTGTCTGTCAGTAGGAGTGACTTGCAGCAGCAAATCTGCAGTGTGGAACAGAGCCAGAGAAACCATGAGGAGTGAAAGATGTCCAGGTTACCTAAGCAAATTGGATTGTACAGGGGAAAGATTGGAACATGTGAGAAATTAAGAGAGACTACTCTTAAAAAGTGCAGAACCATTGTCAAGTGTTCTGTCAATCTTTATTTTCCTACTGTTTTAACTGCATTTCTTCCCTTCTCAGGCGTCTCTTAGGAACTTGGTGATGGTGATGTCAGTTATCTGCCACTACTATATTAAGGAGATGTTTCTTCCTAAATGATAAGAAGTGATGTCATTCTCATAATAGAGTTGTCACTAAGCTTCAGAGTCGTTGTAGTGACTTGTAGGGCTCAGCATTCCAGCAAAGCCATCGGTGCAAACACTGAAAATCTTTTCAGTTTGCATGTCAAAGATTATCATAGACTTTGAGAGGTATGGAAAAACTGGAGTCTGTTCCATGGAAATTCTGCATTCCAGAAAAGCAAATCAGTAGAGAGTGAGGAGACAGAGCCTGGTGATCCATGGATTAGAAGTGTACAGTGTGAGACTAGGAGTGTAATTACACTACACAGGGAAGTATAGTATATAAATAATTGATCTAACCACCACTAAACTCTCTCTGGAAGTGAATTAGTGCAGCCACGTTAGTTTGGCTCTGAATACTACAGGTTGAGGAAGATTGGCTGTCTTGGTGACATTGGCCTGAGAGGAATGTGCTAACTTATCTGCACAGCTCTTGGGACTGGGGGCATGTGGGTGTAGAATGCTGCAGTGTCTGCCCTGACTGGCCTGGTGTCACAGCCAGCTGGGACCTCTTCACATTGCATACCATGGTAGGAGAGATGTGCTGCAAAAGAGCTTGCCTTGATGAGCCAAGCTAAATGAGTTAACAGCTGATATGATTTCCTTCTCTGAGTGTACCATCAGAGAGGTAAAGCTCTGTTTAAACCAAGGGACTGTGTTAGTAGAAGAGCATAAGTCATCAACTGACTAGGAATATACTGAGTCTAAAAATCAAAGAGAATTTTCTCTCAACGGAGAGATACTTTGAGACTGCTATCTGATTGAGTAGTTACAAAAGGGGATTTGGTCAGTTCCTGAAAAAAAATAAGTAATGCAACTGCAAGTGTAAGAGTTGAGTGCCTGCAGTGATTCTGGAGTTCCCTTCTAGCCCTATGTTCCTATGTCTCACAATTCTGTTCAAGCATCAGAGTGAACAATATGTCCCACTATTGTATCATCTGGGAAGAGCAGGGCTCTAATTATAACCTTGTGGAGCAATATTCTGCTCTTATCTTTCATGTATCTCTTATCTACATATATTTCAACTATGTTTCAGTTAACACAGTTGAGGTGTTAAAACAGTGGTTTGTCTGGTAGTCAGAGCATATAACCTTAAAAATGTGTAGGGAATTAGGCTGCTTCAGCTGTACAGTTAATGAAGCAACTTTGTTTTATCATGACTCTTTTTAAATAGCAGTGATAGAACCAGAGAGCTCTTGGCCAAATTTCTTGTAACAATATGCCAAACAGTACACATCATGATTTCAGTCATTCTAGTCATGAGGACCTGAGAACTGCTGAATTCAACCAGATGAAAAGTCTACCTAAACTAGTAAGTAGATACTTATGGAAAAAATGTCTGGAGGCAGTTGTGCTTACAGTGATTTTTCCATCATGCTCTTCGGGCCTTCAGTGACTAGGAGACTCTTTTGTTTAGTAGTTACTGCTGACCTACTGAATAGAACTGCTGAATCAATGAACTCATGATTTTTTTGATCCATGTACCATTTGTGCCTCTCAATATCTAATGAAAGTAAGTTTAGCTTATTATTACAAAAAAATGCATGCCTTCCAATTTTATATTGTGAAAACTAGTAATAACTATTCCCAGCTCACCCTTTTTAATAAAATTCATGATTTAGTACATTGCTCTCATATTCTTCTCTAGATATTTTTCCAATTCTATTGTAACCTTTTTGATAATGGAATGACTAAAACTCCATAGAGTATTCATGATGTGTCTGTGTCCTCAGTGTTTACAGGGCAGATTTTTCATGTTTTTCTCTGCTAATTTTTAAACAAATCCCAGGTTTGTTTGTTCCTTTAAGTACCAGATGGTTTCAGATTTCTTTCCTGGTGATACTGACAACCCATGTATATACATACACATGTATTTTCTCTTCCCTTTTTGATGTGCATTGCACTTAATGACACTGAATAGCCTCTGGCATTTTATCACCCATTCAGTATTGAACCACCTCCAAAGCTTTTCATAACCAGCCCTAGATTTCCTCAGCCTGATAGTTTTGTGTCATCTGATTTTTTTTTCCTTTGTCTTATTATGTGTGTTCTTTTCCACATTGTTTATGAATACATTGAAGGCCGACATCTCTCAGTTGAACCTATTTCAGTGAATCCTGAAAAAGAATACAAGCAATATGAAATCTGACCTATAAAAATAATTCAGCCTTTTTTCTTCTTCCTAAAATGAATGTTACCATTTTAGTGGTATTATTTATTTATTACATAAGTAGATTCACATTAATTCATTTTCACAACACAGTTCTGCTTTTCAAAGCATTTATAGGATAATGGAAATAGAAGACAACAGAAACTCACTGCTTTCTGTTAACTTAAATATCACACGTCCTTAATGGGTAACGTTTTTATTTCATATTTCACTGCCTGGGATTCTGGCACATGCTGACACTTGAGGGTGATTGTCAGGAAAGAACTGTGTAAAAGAAACTGTTCTTTTTATTTTTTGAATGTTAGCATGTAAAGGTCGTCTTTGACTGTCTACAATCTTCTATTGGCTTAATCCACTATACTTACTTATTAAGCTATGAATACCTGCAAATCCTTTAAAGGATTAACTGTATCTGCCTGCTAAGCTTTCCAAGGCAGTTAAAAATAACTGCTGGCTGATTCTACTGACACACTAAAAATTGGACCTGCTCTACATTTTATGTTGTATTTGCTGCTGCTTTGACAGATGTGTTACAGTCTGGAGGTACTTAAACCTTCTATGAAGTTGGGTTGACCAAGTGCTCTCAAAACCCCAGTTCTAACAAGCAGCTGTTTTCCCTTACAGCCCATAGAGGATCAGCATTTGCTTTGTCTTGTGAAAAATGAGAGTGTCCAAGAACATACAAGGTGGAAAAAAATTCAGCTTAATATCAATTCATGAAATAGATGTGCCCTTCTCTGAAGAATAGGCTGTGACTTACACAAGTGGTCTGCAGTCCTTTCTGTTTGATATAGTTTTTCTAGCTGCAGTCTTTGACTTCAGAAAATGTCTCTTTTCCACATTTACAAAATTGTTATATTCTGATACAGTATGAGCATGTATGCTGGATGCTGCTAGGTATTATTAGGAAGGCAGCCAAAGAGATTCATAGTGGAATTCATCATAGTGGAAGCCTTACAGGGAACGCACAGTTTCTCTTGGTGCTCCAGAGAGTGCACAAGACAGCAGCACATTAAAATGTGTACTGACTACCTCTATTCCTGCTGGCTGTCAAGGAAGAAGGGTTGACCTTCACCACCTTGCTTGATCAAGGAAGTTGAATTGTGTAATATATAAAATGGAAACTTTGAGACAAGGCTTTGCACTTTTTGTTGTCTTTTGCCAGGTATTTTCTCTTGGAAGTCTTGTACTGGTACAACAGAAATTCCTGGTTGCAAAAGGATATCATACATGCTGGTGTTTTCTTGCTGTCAAAGGACAGATTTGGACAGTGATTCTTTGCTACAGTGATTCCTACCTTCATTAACAGATTGCTTAGGTTCCTGCACAAAAAAAGCAGAAGTTCAAGTGTGCGTAACAGCTGAAACTGGTACTCACACTGGTAAGATCTGAAGGAAAGTAACATGGCATAAAGTTATTTTCCCCCCAAGTGATAGGCATCAGGCTAATTAATACTTAGCTGGGTGCATGAAACCTGCATTTGTTTCAAGCTGAAGGGGGAACATTGAAAAACAAATGCAGTGAGATGTAGGTACTCACAAGGGACAACTCTGTCAGCATTCCTTATAGTGAACTCCTGACTGTAAAGCAATATAAGAATATTGAATAATATGAACTTGGGTTGTGGCTTGCCACTACTCTGTCAGAGTGTAAAGCACTGACACAAGTGCAGATTGGGTTCATCACTGTGGATTCAGCCTTCAATCCCCAAAAATATTTTACACAGAAAGGCTGCTAGGATTCTTTAGCTTAGCTAGTTCAAGAGCTAAGTAGTTGCTGGTTAATTACTTAATTATTATGCTCTTTGGCAGTAGGAGGGCTGTAGATTTTCCTGCCCTTCTAAATATGTAAGCAAACTGCACAACTCAAGCTGAAGGTTCTAGCTCAGACACAATAAGCAATATAACTCCATTAACATTAATATGTGCTAATTTATGTCTAAAAAAAGGATTAAAATTTGTGCTGACACAACTTCATACTGAGCTATAACAGGAAATCACATTATCCTTTTACTATTTCTAGCTAAGGGAAGTCAACAAAGACTTGGGAGAGTTACATTTTAACCCCTTGTTACAGTCAATGTCTGCCTGCGTGTGGCCCTGGTCTGCCTGAGGAAGTGCCATGGGTGAGCAGATACATTGCTTGTGATACTCCAGTGTTCCTTAGAACTAATTGCAGAATTTCTACAGTGCCCTGTATTGCCCTACTCAAGCAACAGACATACCAGGTAGATTGTATAGTTCTATTTGTTTCAATACTAATTTTTCTGATTAGGCATATGTTGCTTAATGTTTGATTTTATCTGAACTTCACAACAAACTGTCAGGTTAAATTTTATTCAACGCGTATTTTTGGAGGGAGAAAATGGACTTGTACAAATGCACTTCCTAACATAAACTATTTAGTATTTTGTTGTGAAGAGAAAGTGGCATTCTCATGTTATAAAAGAGAAATCTTGTGTAACCCAAGCTTGTCAGATTTTTGCCAGAAACATGCTGGTTGCCTGCCAGCTCCCTACCCATCCACTTGGCAGGTGGCCCAGCCTTCCAAGAGCTGCAGCTGCCTCTGCGTCAGGGCTGGCAGCACTTGCAGGGCTGCAGGCTCCTGAGCAGGTGTCCAGATGGACTTCCTCCCAAAGGGTCCCCGTCACCCTGGGGTGATGTGCTGTGCCTCCTGCCTCCTGGCAGGCCTGGAAGCTAAGGAACTTCCAGGCCTGGAAATGTTTTATCTTGTGCCAGCTTTTAGTAGTTCTTTAAGAAATTGTTTCGTAAGTGGACATCCTATTTCTGTCACTAAGGAAGGCCTTGTACCTGAAAACAGGGATGTGTGCCTTTAACACATCACTTTGTAGCAGGCCTGCTTCTGAGGAAGGTTCATGAAGAAATGACACAAAATGCAACAGCATGTCTAGAGCAATGTTGCTTTTCAAGTTGGAATTTAGCTTCTGACACAGCATTAGGTTTTGCTGAGGGTTTGTGCTTTCATTTTATCTTAACATTCTTTTTTTTCTCCCTAATAATATCTAATCTTATTTGAGATTCAATCAGACATCAGCAATATCTTGTGGGCTAACATGCAATTTTTTAATCAGTTAAATATTCATGGTAGTTGATACAACCCTGGTATTAACAATGTGTTGTGAAAGAACTGTAAGAATAAATAAAAGCTGATAAGCTTTATGTTGCTGTATACATGGTTGTTGACCTTAGTAGTTTTTATCCTATCTTTTTAGGGCTGAGAAAAGTACAGTTTAAGAGCATGGAGCAACTCTTTCTATAAAAGTGAGGGCCAACTCAGGTTAATAAATAATAAAAGTGTGCAAAGCAATTTTTCTTTCTTTTCCTGATAATTCTTTAATATTTTACAGCATTTTGAATAGCTTGCTAGAAAACTTATCTTTCCTAATGGAGATCTACTCCAAAAAGAAATCAATTCCACAATAACAGGCAGTGTTGGAGAAGAACTATTTTTTCTGCTCCAGCTGTTGCTTGTAGATTGCTACTAGATGCCATATAAATAAATAAATCAATCTCAACTTTATTGAAGCTAAATAATGATAATGAACAATACATGCGAATGTAATGAAGGAACTGTGACACAGCAAATATTTTACAGACCATTTTCTGGAGATGACACCTTTTTTATGATTGCCCTCAAGGAAACTTAATGAAGAATTTTTAATTAACATAATACAGTAGAGCATAAGAAAATTGTGTGATTACTTTGGCAAATAGAAACAGTGATACTATAGCATATGAGATTCTGATAAAATTTCTCCAGCTTAGTAACTTTTTCAGCAAATTTTCTTACTGATTTTACTTCATGCCTTCATACTGCCCCCACTAAAGGTAGTAAGCCCATTCCTGAAGTTCCTAGTGGGGTAGAGGAACAGTTTCAGAGTCTAGGTGCATAGTCTTTTGGCTTATACAATGTTACCTGACAGTGCAAGAACTGAAGGACCAAACACTACCTTATTTAATGGAGCAACGTCCTGTCAAAATCAGTACAAAAGGTGGAACCACAATAATTTAAAAAAAAAAAAAAGAAATCCTCTCCTGTTTCTCAGCTACTACAATACGTTGGAGTGGAGGTTAGCCTTGTGCATTTTGCAGAAGCTTCCAAATACCTGTCCAAAATGAAACCAAGCTGCATTGATTTGCCCCTGTGCTACTCCAGCTCTATGTGTATTGAAAGCACTGGGGGTCCGTTAATAATAAAATTAGAATGAAATAGAAGTAACTCATACACACTGTTTCATGCTGATGTGATGACAAGTAGTTTCTCTTTGATTTTATTAATCTCTTTCATTAGCCAATATAAAAATTTTGCTAACATGTTTTTCTCAACACTTACAGATTATCAATAGCTGCCTAACTCCATTTCTGCTTACAAACTTAATAACAACATGTTTACATAAAGCAGACTATGATGGTCACATCTTCAGCTACGTCCTGGCATAGCTCCAACTGCATAGCTGTTGACTTCATGAGGATTTGGATACAAACTTAAAGTTAAGCCTATGCTTAACTGCTTGTCAATCTGTCTCTCTCTCTCCTTCTCTCCCTGCTCTTACTATCATATAATGTCTATGAAATTTAGCTCATGCTGACATAGGAATGAATGTTCAGGTATTTCTCTACACTCTTTGTACACGAAGCCATGTTTGATTTACTCTTGTTTCAAGCCTGAAGAAAAGACTGCATCCACTGTGACTTCCAGAGTGGTTTGAGAGAGTGTGTGTATGTGTGTGTGTGTGTGTGTGTGTGTGTTTATCTGTTCTCTAAGACCACGTGTGGGCCTCTCATCCAACCAAAACTTCTGTAAGGAAGGAGACTGCATTTCATAATAAAACCTTCTCTGGGATTCGGTGCCAAAACTCATGCTTTTTGTAGCAGTTTTAAATTAAGTCCTCTTCTTTTTTTTTGGTTTTCGATTTTAGTAATTTAGAGGTGTCAATAACTTGATAAACAGTTTTTTCATTGTATTTAAAAACAGTTACAAAATACTACCTCAGCAATGGTAGCAAAGATTTAGAAAGTGAGTTGTAGAACAACTACTATACAGCCCGAGATTATAATCTCATATACAAAACAAGTTATTACACAAAGGAAGGTATAATAAAATTATGACTGTAGGCAGTGGCTTTCATGAAGAGAGTTTTTCAAATACTTAATAAGCTAAAAGATTTTACCAGAAGTGTAACCTTATGTTTCTGTGATTTATGTGCATTCTTCCCCAAAACAACATTCAGCTATGATAAGGTTTAGTTGGGCATTTATGCATGGCCACATTAATGAATGTGACATTTGACTGTCTAGAGAGCTCTGGATATATTTAAACAAAAAGTTTTATAACTGCTTTAATTATTGTGATAAATCAGAGCTAAGTGACAATATTGTCATAAATTAGAGGAAAAAAGTCTTTTACGCTCACATTTCCTTAAATTTTAGCTCCTAAAAATTTAGACAGTATGTCTATCTATGTCTTCATGGTTTAGTATTTGCTAGATATTCTGTAGTTTCCCCTGGCATATGTGCCCTGTAAGGCAAGGGACAACAGAATCAAGAAATAAACATCTGACCATGTCACAAATCCAATTAACTCTGACAAGGGCTAGTAAAGTCAAGTGAATAACAAAGCACTGCTGTCTGGAAGCAGCTTTGTAGACAGTAGGACACCAGCTGGACGAAGCAGAAGTACTTCAGGCAGCTGAATTTTCTGCCTCCACTAAGACCATCTTATACCCCAGCGAGGTCACAGCACTACAGCATTTTCAAGTGTCAGATCTCATCTCTTCACTGTTTCTCAGCGGCGGGGAGGAGGAGGGAAGCATTCCCCTCACAGAATGTAAAATATGTGCTAATGTCATTACAAGGTAATGCAGTGAAGCAAAAACTGCAGTTACCATTGCACAGCCTCTCCTCAACCACCACCACAGCGCTGGGTTATGATAGAAACCTCCAAGAGATTTCAGTGCAACAATCCTCGGGCAGAAATCGTGGTGGTTTTTGAATCCCAGGACCTGTGCACGTAAAAAGTAGCTTGCCTCATTCTAGCTCTTGACACATGTAGCTATCCTATGTCCCATTTAATGGAACTGAAGGGTTAAATGATTGTTCACCAGTCTGCTGTGTTCATCCATGCTTGAGACTCAGAAATGCGGGGGAATTTCTCCTTTGGAGTACAGCAGTATCAATCTAGAGACATTCCTTTGGCAAAGTTATTTTGGGTTTATCTTGAGAGGAGAATCCGTTCTCTGGCTGTCTGACTGGAAATTGAAATTCTTCACTGGGTGTTTCCAGATAGAAAGGAAATACGTGCTCTGTTTACTTTATCTGTGTACCTCAAACAACACTGTGTTACCCTTGGAATATTTTCTTGCTCTAAGCTATTCCCCTATCATGCAGTATCCTTAAGTAAAATGCTTTCCATTTACACTGGAGTAATGGAAGAAATCTTAGACCCATATACAATATTCAGTATTGCCATTGTTAATTGTCAACATTATTTGCAGCTCCCAATAACCTACTTTTCTAGTAGCCAGAAGAGCCAAATATGTCATTTATTAGCTTTAACATGTGTGCTAAAACTAAAACAAACATCTATCCTCAACTTTGGGATGGAGGAAAGAGTGTTTGTTAGGAAACAACATGAGAATTGGGGTTAGCTCATACCTCACAGCTAGTTTGCAGCTGAAATTTCCCAGCACTTTTATAATATTTCTCTTTAATTGAAACTAAAATTACATTAACGTCAGCAAAATTTTCCAAAGGAAGATTTCTTTGGTTCAGAAAGGGATTTCTGTGTTCTAGAAACCAGAAACAAATACACACAATGACGCAGTGGTTAGGTTATTAAATTACTAGATTTAGAGCAGGAAACTGAAACTGTTTCCCCTCTTCTAATTCTACATGTTTCTATGCACTGCATCTTTTGAATCTTTTCCCCACCACAACTTAAAGAGATGTTTTTTAATCTTGGAGTTGGTCCCATCTTTCCTGATACTGAGAATTTAGCATGGGGTGAGATGGGTAAATATAAGTGTCAGGATAGTCTCTGAAATCAGAAAAAGGAACCAGGAAAGAATAAAAATATGTGGGATTGCTTCTACAGAAAATTAAAAATTAAACATATCATCATGCTTGTACATTTTTCTAACTGCATGAAACTTGATCTTCTTGCTACAACTTTGGACACAAATAGAATTTAGCAAATGGAGATATGCTGTAGAAGCAGCACAGCATATGCTGACATACGATTACCATATGTCAGTCCACAGTGATTCTCGAGCTCCTGAGACATGTTTTGCTCTTTAAATAGTTCTCCATCTTTTTAACATTTTGGAGCACATTGACTATTTTCATTATGCTTTTTTCCTCCTTCCTTTGAAGCCACATGCATTTACAACTGACTTAGATTAGGCAGGAAGGACAGATAGAAAGAAGCTAAAATAGCTTTCAGAAATTACTACTACAGTCAAATATATTTGGAACTTCAAGAGTCAACATGAATTATTGAAATAAAATAAAGTCTACAATAATCTTTATAAATAAAGAAAACATATGGGTTAGGATTTTTGTTCTGCATTCATTCAGGATCACATGCAGTATTTTATTCCTGGGATGGAACGCAGCAAGTTAAAATTTAATTTAAAAACCAAGAAAAAGCCTTTGTATTTAATAATGTATCATTAAAACCTGAGGTTTTGACTTGAACTGGAGACTGTCTGAGTCAAAACCTCACAGGGTCACATAGAGAACAGTGGTAGCTGCCAACAGGGTTATTTCCTGTTGCTTTTCACAACAAACAAACAAAAAAATGGGATATCTGTATGGTCTGCAGATGTGCAGTATGAAGGCATTTAGATGCAAGTTTTACAGAGGCCTACAATTTTAGGCAAATTATAGGTAAAACTCCCTCCTATTTCTTAAAAAAACAACTCCATCACTATAGACTTAGCATCTTTCAGCAAATTGTGTGATGGTCTTATGTTTCTAAGTTCCTAAAAGTTCTGTAGAAAAAAATACTTTAAATTTACTCAAACACCTGTGAGAGCTTAAAAAAATAAGGAAGAATAATGAGAACATACATAAAAATTCTACTACACACTGTGAATGTAGAAAAACTGTACTGAACACATTTTTTGGCTTTTGCACCATGTCATATAGGCTTTATCAGCAAAATAATTTGTATTTTTAGTGAAAAAAAAAGCTTTATACTTCTCAGAGAAATAATCTATTCTTGAACATCTGAAGAAATGCTGAGAATAATAACTACAATAAACAAGTCATTAGTAAGAATTTACTTTTTCAGTGCCTGGAGACATAACATAATTTCCTAATAAGCTCCAGCCTCCTAGCTGTTGCAAACCAAACCCATCCAGTATTAGACTTTCCTAGAAAGTGTGCATATCAGCACAGGAAGAATTCTTAAGGCTGGGCTGGAAGAACCAACGTTTCCTCAAAGCTTCTGATTCAACACAGGTACATTTGTTTTCTAGTTCTGCATGCCAAGAAGGGTCAAAGCTCTGTCATGTAGAAGGGCATAAAGTAGTGCTTGACACACTGGACATAAACACATATGTCATGCAGACATTCTCCTGTTATGAATAAATCAATTCCCGCTTGCACTAGAACACACTGATGTAATCACAAAATGTTTTAGAGACCTTTTACTCCTAACTGGGTAACACTGGAAATTTTGCCCCTCTGCAAGTTGGGCATTAGTACACTTTCATTGAAATAAAGGTGCTTCTCTCAATTTGAGAGTTGAACTGGAAACCAAAGTTCTGTAAGATTTGTGCTAGCCTTCTCTACAGGAAGGTTTGGGTACAACCCAAAATGTATGGTGATATGTGAATAGTTCTCCTCCCACAACCTCTTTGTTTGCCAGAGTTATTGTAATTGGGTGCGCAAATTTCTTCTGGATGACACCAGAAGAGAAAAACTAAGAAGAATATATAAAACCCTATTTTGTTTCTTATCCTAGAAAAACCTTACGTGGCACAATTTGGATGATCTCTGGACTTAAACCCATTAACAGAAAAAAAATAATGATGCCATTGTGAGAGCCAAATGAAGAGACAACTCATAATACCATATACAAGGAAAATCAGAGGCAATCTTGAATGAGCAAAGAGAAGGTACATGATGGAGTTATTTACCAGGTACTATAATGTGAGGAAAAGCAGAGCACCTCTTCTGAAAAGGGAATTACAGAAATTTATTGAGGATGTTGTGACGTCATTCCTCTACATCCCTTATGCTCTACAGTTCCCTGTTTCTCAGTGGTAGCCCCTTGCTCTCAGAAGTTTTGCACTCACTTGTTCTCTTTCCACATCCCAATATTGGTGAGGTCCTGTCTGTCTAAGCTTGTCTCCCAGGCTCAACATCTCTATTTGACTATGAACAAAGTTGTCACAGTGGTAAACACTGTCAGAAAGATATCTCTTTTTTTCTATGTGAAAGCAAGGGGTAAGAAGGCCATACTCAAGGTGTTTTCCTGGCACTGCTACAGTGCCTGGAGGGCAAAGGAGGCTATTTCTCCTCCCCTGTGCCACCAAGCAATCCATGTTCCAGCATCAGAGTGAAGAGCAGCATATGAAACAAATAAAACAGTGTCACTCAGAAACTGGAGGAGTGAGAAAAATTAGAGAGCTTCCTTCTGCCTATGAAGTTCTTATGTAGATAGTGGAGACAGGTGTGAAACATACCTACGTGAGACAGGTGAAAGGGAAACTTGATACTTCTTAGAGGTCCCAAGGTCGAGGAAGTTTTGTGAGAGAGCTTTACTTCAGGGAGTTCCAAAATAGGTAATGATGATGTGTAGTACGGGGCCAATTCCCACTAGATGCAAAATAACTTCTGTGTCAGAATAAACTGGAGATGTGAGGAACCTCAGCCCCTGCAGTTTACAGCTGACACTCTGCTCCTGCTGCTCTGAATGACTTGTTAAAGTAAGCACAGCCTCTGCTGGTTTATTCACTGTGCACAGACAGAACAAATACGTGCAATGCACAATAATATTCCAGGAGAATATATTCCATAGCACTCTGAAAGTAAAAATACTGTATTTAAATAAGTTTCACAGCAGTATGTTTTATTGACTTTGAGAGACAGATTCAGAAAAAGAGGATTACCAAGCTGAGACTAATAGCTACATTCAACATACTCACGCTAGTTTACATTGTAAACAAGAACTCCACTGGCCCAGCAGAAAAGTACCTGGAGGTGTTGGTTGACAGCCAGCTGAACATGAGCCAGTGTGTGCTCAGGTGGTCAAGAAGGCCAATGGCATCCTGGCCTGTAAACCAAATAGTGTGGCCAGCAAGACCAGGGCAGTGACCATCCCCCTATGCTCAGCACCTCAAGTTCTGTGTTTAGTCTTGGGCACCTCACTACAAGAAAGACATTGAGGTGCTGGAATGTGTCCAGAGAAGGGCAATGAAGCTGGTGAAGAGTCTGGAGCACAAGCCCTATGAGGAGCAGATGGAGAAGCTGGGGATGTGTATCCTGGAGAAGAGGAGGCTCAGGGAGGACCTTATCACTCTCTGCAACCACCTGAAAGGAGGCTGTAACCAGATGGGGGTCAGGCTCTTCTCCCAGGCAGCCAGTGACAGGGCAAGGGGAAATGGCCTCAAGTTGCACCAGGGGAGGTTCAGGTTGGACATCAGGAAGAATTTTTTCACTGGAAGGGTTGTCAAGCATTGGAATGACCTGTTGCTCCAGGTGCTGGAGTCACCATCCCTGGAAGCATTCAGTAAACGGCTGGATGTGGCACTAAGTGCTATGGTTTAGCTGACTTGGTGGTGTTCGGCCACAGGTTGATCTTGGAGGTCTTTTCCAACCTTAATGACTCACTGTTAATGATCATTCCATATTTATACATGCCTTGCTTTATTGTACAGTGCCACCTAGGGGGTAAAAGCTATTAAACTACGTGGCAAAGGAAAGGGAGCTCTATTAATAACACAGAAAGCATTTCTTCTATTAAATTCTCTTTTGGAATATACTAGGCAAAGAAAGTGCTGCTGAGATTTCCATACTGTGGAATCTGGCAAAAGAATTGTAACTTTCACAGTTCCCTTTGGAGCTGGCCATACTCTTCTCTCTCTTCCATAGTCTGGCAGTGATTGGGGATGCCACCAATCCTGATTATCTCCACTGCTGGTATGATCAGTGGAGAGGTTATCAACGTCTCATTACAGCTGCAAGTCCAGGTAGGAGATTGCTGTATTGGTGGGTTGGGGTCTCCAAGGACTTGAAATAGAGCCTTGAAAAGTTTGCTTGTGAGGCCAAAAGCAGAGAGAAAACCCTGGCCTACTTCTACTTATCTAGTCTGCTAAAGGAAGGTACTGTACAAGGCAGGAATGAGATACTAGTGAGCAGAGACCGAGGATGAAAGCGACATGGACGGTTTAGGGTGAGAGGAAACCAACGCTTTATTAATTTACAAATTTGCTTATATACCTTAGCACGCTGGACTGACATAAGCTCATTGGTTCTCTGACCAACCACTCCCCAGAGGGATTGGCTGAACCCAGTAACACTTACTTCAGGTATTTTCTCCTTGGTATCATAACAATACCATAGTTTACAAAATCTCTCAACTGTTTTCCCGTAGTGTCCGTGAGAAAGCAAGGCTTTCACACAGATGCTGTCAGAAAACTGAGAAATCTCTCTGCACCCAGACTTTCAGCATTCACACTGGGACTACTCTGTCTGAGAGGAGATAGGTTCCATCCCTCCTGAAATTTCCCCCACTCTCCTTGAAATTACAAATTACAGTTGGCTCCTTTGGGCTTCTAATGGTTTAGCCTAGAAATGGGCAAAAGAAACCTAGAAAACCTCCCCATCTCTGTACCATGTTTGTTTTCTTCAGAATGAGATTTGTTTTAAAAGCCTGAATTGTGGTCATTTCTTTCCTGAAAAACCAAAATTCCAGGAGAGGTAAAGGAGTAGGGTTTGGTTTTTTTCCCACACACTTTTTTTATTCTGCCAACTGGTATTTGATTTTATTCTGTATCTTCCACAGCAGATGGCGTGCCTGCCTCCCTGAGACCAGAGATCCCAAGCAGAATGCAAATTATACAAGAAACTTGTATAACATAGAAACAATTGTATAATATAAGTAACAGTTATGCAAGAAACCTGCTCCTCTGTCCTTAGAGGAAAGTAGTGATGCTACCACAATATTTTTGAAGGAAAAATATCAACATTTTTGATTGCATAACTGTGTGCTTCAATTGTAATAAAGGGCAGGTCTCTTCCTTTCCTTCAGTAACCTCAACACACATAAGCAATCGAGTATTAATGAGAACAATTTTATTTGTGTTAAGTTCCTTTTTGAGATCATCCATACTAAAAAAAAAGGCCAGCTAACAAGAATTGCTTTGTCTGTCCCCTAGAAATGGAAAAAGAGAAATTATTTTGGAACTACAAGCCACAAACATGGCAAAATGATGATGGAAGTTATATCAAAGCTTGCTGTAAGTACTCCTCAGGTAAACAAGTCCTGTGGCAAAATCATAGCATGATGGATAAAGCAAACTCTTACTACTGTCCTCTAGATATCATGATGTGGAAGAGGAGCAGCTGGATACCAGGGCTGCCACACTTGAAGCTAAATAGGTTTTGACGAGATCGCTAAAGAAAAGCTACAGTAGGGAACAGCAAATTCACTGTGGTGCCCATCCTGATGTGACATGCTCTGGAACAAGCAGGCTCCTGCTCAGGTACTGGCAATAAACACTGGACCAAGCCTGGGAGAGAGGGACACCTACATCCACATCAGGTCCACATCAGGCATTCCGGCTTGGCCACTCAGCGTAGATTTTTAGTGACTTTCTTGTTTTGATAAAATCAGGGAGAATATGCAGTTACACTTGTAGCACAGTGCTCTTCCCTTTATAGGTTTTATTTCTTACCAAAACAGCATGGTTTTTACATATATATGCACATATAAATAAACAGAATGGCAACATAAATAAATAATTACATTGTTAAATATATACACATTAGGAGGACTTGCTATTACAACTTTACTTGCAGATATTCACAAATACACACGGGTCTTGTCCAACAGCTCTTTCTTAGAAAGAAGATACAACAAATTCAGAGACTTGGAACAAGGTATGTAAGAATAAGAATTGTGTGATTCTTTCACATATATGTGTCTAAAAGAAAGTCTGAAGATCAGACTTGATGAATTGGAGAAGCGGCGATAGTTATTAGACATAATTTGGAATATTCAGAACTTCAATTACAAAATAGAAAGAATCATCCTGCTCTTCAAATTCCTGACATAATCCTGATCCTTTTCAGAATCCCTTTTGTTACAGGGCCTGGCTCAATAAAAGCTGCGATTTAATAGTGTTCAGAGCTGGTGTGTGTTAAAGAGTGTTTCTTCCCAACTGTATCCCTGTGTTAAATCTTTCCTTACCTACAAACCTGACCTCTCTGAGGTGCCTGACAGCAGAGTTAGGGAGAACACTGTTGCTGGAGGGCACTTCAAGAAGACTGCTAAGAAATCCTGCTTCCACTAAATCCCTTTTGCTGTTGACTTCCCCAAGGACAAATTTCCTCCTTAAACCTTTCTCTAACGTGCAAGAGGCACGCCATAGGTGCAGTGTGTGTGAGACACTCTGGGCTCTCTTGACAAGTGTTGTCTGCTGGCAACAAGGTGAAAACCGTACAAGCTAAAATCTCTTAATCAGAACTGAGTGTATCTACCCTTGCTGTCACAAGTAGAAAAACAAGGTGGTGATTAACAGGAATAAATGAGGAAGGAGTGGGGGGAGGGGGAAATCTTGTAGAACCACGTCCGGAGAAATAATAGAAGAAAGTGTTCTCTTATCAACAGATAACTGTTGACTATCACGGTGGAAGCAGTGTCTGACAGGAACCCCACAGTGACACAGAAGAAGCACACAGTGCACGTCGATGATGGCAATGAAGGGTAACTGTCCCTCTGTCTCTGGAGCTTGACTTCAAGGGATGGAGACACAGGGAGCCTTTTGGTGCTCGAGACAGGACACCTCTGGGGTGCCTTTTAACCTCATCCCACCTCCCACTGTACATATAACTATGAGGGTTCGAAAGAGAACTCCCTATCTGGCTCCTCTGCACTCATCCACAGAGTCCATGCCCAACAGTCAGAACAAGAAGTGGCTGCTGAGCCTACCAAGATACGTCTTAGCAAAGGTGAATGCTTAAATACTATGTATAGCAGATCCAAGTAATCACACAATCACAGAATCCATTAGGTTGGAAAAGCCCTCTGAGATTGAGTCCAGCCTATGACTGAACACCACGGTGTCAACCAGACCATGGCACTGAGTGCCATGTCCAGTCTTTCCTTAAACACCTCCAGGGGCAGCGACTCCACCAGCTCCCTAGGCAATCCATTCTAATGTTTAATTGCTGTTTCCATGAAGAAATTCCTCCTGATGCCCAACCTCCCCTGGCACAGCTTGAGGCTATGTCCTCTTGTCCTGCCACTGGTTGCCCAGTAAAAGAGCCTGACCTTCATTTCACTACACCCTCCTTTCAGGCAACTGCAGAGAGTGATAAGGTCACCCCTGAGCCTCCTTTTCTCCAGGCTAAACAACCCTGGTTCCCTCAGCCGCTCCTCATTATCCTTTAGACCTTTCCCCAGCTTCGCTGCCGTTCTCTGGACCCACTCCAGCACCTTTATGTCCTTCTGGAACTGAGGGGCCTGGAACTGGACACAAACATTTAGGAATCTTTAATATTCATGACTATGCCAGCACCATTTATCCCATGCCTATTACATTAATAAGAAATATAATGATGACCATAACAAAGACTAATTAGGGTCTTCAGTCTGATGAGGGTTTTGTCCCTCTGCCCAAGCTTCGGGTCTTCAGTGCCCAAACAGCCACTTAGGAAGGAATGAGGGATGCAGGCACCAAACCTGCTTTGGCCATTTATCGTCATTAATTAGTATGGTGAGAAGCACCTTAACAACACTTCAGAGAGATGGCCTGATAATCCACATAAACTACAGAACAGCCTGATAATCCACAAAAGCTACAAAATGTATTGAAGGGAAGCCTCCAGGTCACTGCTATTGCTCCAGAAGGGATCACATAATGGGTCAGGTTGGGACCACAGTGGGGTCATCTAGTTCGAGCTCCCTGCTCAAGGAGGGCCATCCCAGAGCACATGGCACAGGATTGTGTCGAGGTGGTTCTGGAATATCTCCAGTGAGGGACACTCCACACCCTCTCAGGGCAGCCTGTTCCAGTGCTGGGTCACCTGCACAGTAACGAAGTTCATCTCCATGTTCAGGTGAAACTTTCCATGGATGAGTTTCTGCCCGTTGCCTCTTGTCCTACTGGTTGGCACCACCGAACAGAGCCTGGCTCCATCCTCCTAGCACCCCACCTTTCGATGTTTACACACATTGACAAGGGCTAGCACGTCTGAAAGAGGCAGAAAGGACAAAACCCGTTCGAGACAGCGGCCGGCAGCTGCCAGTGAGCTCCGTGCCGCAGGAGGACCGGGCAGNACCTGCCGGGCCACCGGCTGGGCCGGGCGCGGACGCGGCCCTCCGTGCCCTCGGCAAGCGGCGCTGAGCTGTTGCCTCTTCCTGGCCGGGAAGGGCTCGGTGGGGAGGGCCCTATGGACGTATTGGCGGGGATTGTCTCCTAGAGCTTAATAACCTCTACAAAAGTCGAACTTCTGGGTTAATTTGTTAAACTGGGGCATGCAGAAGGTGCGAGGGAGGTTACAACTCTTGGTGGTGCTGCTTAATCGCTGGAATTCAGTCTGATTCCCGCAGGGATGCTGCTTTGGTTTCAGGGGATGAGTGGGTCCTCACTGAACTCGGGCCTGGAAAGACACTGCAGAGAGAAATCACCGAGACTAAAAAATAAGTCGTATTCTGGTAAACAGACAGAATAAATCTCAAATATAGTTGCTGTGTAGCACTGATGTGCTACTGCTTGTCCATCTCCTGTACAACTCCCCATCGTGCAAGAAGTCTTCATTGCAGGAAAGATTCCATCAGATGGCAGCTCGCGGGGGAAGGAGAAGAGGACAGTGTGGAGGAAAGCCTTCCTTATAGAATTGTATAATTCTGCTTAATAGAAGTATAGGATATTCTGCATTGGAAGGGACCGATAAAGATTAGCAAATTCCAGTTCGTGGCCCTGCACAGGACATCTCTAAGAACCACACCATGTGCCTGTGAGCATTTTCCAAACATTTCTTGAACTCTGTTGGGCTTGGTGCCAAGTGGAGAACCCATTCCAGTGCCCAAACACCCTCTGAATGAAGAACCTTTTCCTAATATCCAGCCTAAACCTCCCCTACACAGCTTCATGCCATTCCCTCAGGTCCTGTTTCTGGTCACTTTTTTTTCTAATTGTTTTTATCTGGTGGGAGCATTATTGAAAATCACCTTGAGCATTTTTTTCTCTGGATGCTAAATATGAAATGCCTCAGTACCTGGAAAAAAATTACAGGGAAAGTAAGTATACTGTACTGAGTGATGTCTACTAAACTATCATATGTTTATTTATAAGAACTGTAAGCGACTGCTAAACTACAAGAAAAAAAATTGGCATAAAGTTTTTAATATTTTTTGTTGATGTTCTTTGAAGTGTTGATGGAACTTTTCAGTTTTACTTCAGTAAAAGTGTGTGCCAAATGAATCAGATGTGAGCTATGGCAAGATATTCTACATGCTGCACTTGCTCATAGCAGGGAGCTAGAGGTAGCTTTCCATTGAGAAGTGTTTCCTTTTTATTGCACAGCACCCAAGAAGCCTGTTATACCTATACTGGTAGCGAAGGGCTTCATACAAAAATTAAAATGTAAGTCTTGGTGCCATGAACTGTTATCTTGTAATGGCTGGACACTGGCTGGGCTTCATACCCTTCAAAATTCTTTTGGAGCAAGAGTCACGTGATAGATTCCTCTCCTTTCAAGAAAGAGATTATCCCTCTGCCTGTAGAGTTTGGAAATGAAAAGCATTTCCAGAGATGCTCTGGTGTTCAACAGCACAGTTCATGCAAGATGTAATTCACAGGGTGTAAGAACAAGAGAGCTCAGGAACAGCAGTCCTTGGAGAAATGGAGAGCAGGTATGAGAAGGATAATGATTGCAGTCACTCTCAGGTGTCTTCAGGTATGTGTATGTAGGAGATGTGACTTCTTGTTGCTTTTATGAAATTCTGGCAGCAAGCCCTCGAGGAGAGAAATCTTCCGTTTCAGGTGGCAGTCTCATACTTTTCCTTGTTCTCCTCTCATAGAGCCAGTTTTCCTGAAGTTCTGCTGTCCACCAGGATGTACCTTCTCCAGCAGGAGCAGCTTCCTGCTTGTACAAAGCAAACCAGCCTCCATGACCTAGTGTTTCTGCTGCTCAGCCCCAGGACTGATAGCTAGGGAGATAATTCCTGGCTTGATTCTTTAACTTCCAACTTAGTGCAGCAGCTTCCTCCAGGTCAAAATCTGAGTGGCTGATTTTTACATCCTTTTCCACGTTGCCCCTTTTGCCCCTCATCATGAGCCTACACAAGTTTTAGTTTTAGAGTTGGTCTGTACTCATGAAGGTTGGACAAATGAAAAGTTAAACAAACAGGCCCACATTTAAATACAAATTACAGAGGTAAATCAATTTCTGTCACTTGTGAAGTAGAGAATCTGCACTGCTCTGGATAGTTCAGCTGATAATTGTGGCTGCTCTATGGATAGGAACATGTTGGAGGTGACAGATGTGACGTTTTACCCACACCATGTGCTTCTGCAAGAATGCCAAAGGTCACAGGGGCCATGTGGGCAAGTGGCATGCTGTATCTTTTGCCAGGGAACAATTTTCCTACCTGTTTCACTTCCAAATGCTTCAAGGAACATGGAAGTAACAGTTTTATTTGCAAGCCCTGGGATAGCCATTTGCAGCCAAGAGAAGAGGAGCACTTTCCCCTGCACCGCCACGTCAGTGGGATTGGTAGGAATTCTGCTCAGTATGTTGTGCCTGACAGCTTTCAGGTGATTCCTCTTGGAGGGATCTCTTAATAACAAAGATCAGCTGAAGCAGTAGAACCCAGTCTAAACAAGAATGGCAGTATTACATTAGACTGGAGTGGCTTTTAGGTCTATAACAAGTTTCAGGTGTGTTTCAACAAAAAGGGTAGAGAGTAGCCAAAGTGGTGGTGTTGGGCTTTTTTTAAAGGAAGGAGCTATGCTGTGAACTATGTCTGCTGGACTTCAGTTTTGTTTTCTTGATAAGCTTCCAATTCAGGTTTCACAAACCTGCTTTGTTTACTGAGTGGTAGTAGGTGCAGTTGATCGGATTACAGGGACAGCTCTGCTTTTGCTTGGAGTAGTCCCAGGTTTCATTTTATGTTTTGGGTTTCTTTGTGTTTTTTAATGTGCCAACAAGCTTAGAGAGGCAGGGAAATTTGAAGACCTGTCCTGATTTTTCCTTAGCAATTACATCAACCAAGCTATGTAAGTGTAGTTTTTATTGCAGACCTTAGACAAGTGTCTCTTGGTTTATCTGTCACTTCACTGAAGACATTTTACTTCAGAATTCAGACTTCCTTTGAGATGCTGGTCTTACAAACCTGCATACAAAAGCAATAATGCATGTGGTAGTTGATGGCTCTCTGCTAGATAAACCTGTATGTGAAGAACCTGATCTGACTGAGTGTTATCAACTTCAAAAGCTTTAGAGTCTCAGGGCTTTGCACTGTGGTTACCTTTACCAGCTCAATCTGACAGGCATGCTGAGCAAATAAAGCAGATAATGCCACTGTTAGCGTGAAAGTTTGAGGGGAGATGCATTTGCTTATTTGCTGCTGTTTTAGAGACCACTGGAGAGTGAGAGCTTTTGGTTCATCTGTATAATCACAAGGTTTAGAGCTGGAATCAGATCTATGCTATATTTAGCTTGAAGCAGAGGTGCTTCATGTTCTTTCCTCTTCTGCTGTGGAAAGCCTTTGGCACATCAAAAATGTTCTGAGTTTTTTGTGGTTTAAATTTCTCTTTTGCCTTTCCTTTTCAAGGACAAGACAGTGCAAGTGGTGTTGATCAATGCCTTATGCAATCAGATTTCACAGCAGGTGTAGGCCCCTGAGGATCCATCCCTCCAGAGTACTGAAATTGCTGAACTCTGAATTTTATCTAAATGACAGTGGGTTACTCTTGCCAGTGTAAGATTTGTTGAAGTTTTAAAATCTCTAATTTGCAGACATCTTAATGCAGGATGAAAGTCACAACCAAATGTTTACAATTCTTGCTCAAATGTGTTATTACAGGTGGAAGGAATCTCACTATTTCCCAGCAACAGGCGCAAACTTAATAGATTAGTAAGTCTGTTTTGTTCTTACCGAGGATGTTAACTGATGAATCTTCTGAGGTTTGGCTGCCCCTTACGATTGTTGTTTGTTCTATATTTGTAAATTTTCATGGTCAGTGGTAGAAGATCCAGATATATTGGTGATCATGGGGAATGGATTTTGCAGAGGAGCTCACAGCTAAGTGTTTTCATTTGTTCAAAGTGAAAACAAAATTAGCAGAGTTTGCATTGTATCTCTGCATTATAGGGAAGAGAAAGCAGACATTGAATTTACAAAGCCTACATAATCTATTAAGGTAGCAAAAGGTATGTTAGAGCAGATCTTCCACTGTGAAATTCAAGAAATAATTTTCTGCAGAAGTGAAAACCATTGCTGGTTTGTAAAGTCTTTGTTCCAAAAACATGAAATTATTTCTGTATGTTCTAGCACATTCACTTATGCTTCTAGAAAAACTCTGTCTGGTGTGGTGGTTGTGTGGTTGTTTTATTTTTCCTCAGTAGTTTGTGTTCAGCACAAAGAAGGGCTTAATGGGGGTTTTTTTCAGCTTCTTTGACATGGCATGTCTGTACTGTGCTTTTTAATGCAACTTCACCAAATTCTTAATTACATGATGACAAAAGGATTTAGTAGACTTCTTTCTGAAAAACATGCTCAATAGTGACTGAAACATAAATCATTAGGATTTCTATGTAAAAAATTGAAGACAAAACCTTATTACATTGTTATATAAATGCATAAAGGGGCTACCATCGTAGTTGCTACATGTTGTTCTTGTCTTAATCTGGAAAAGGGTATAATAGAACTGGAGAAGATTCTGGGAAAAATAAAAGTGAGCAAGATGGAGAATAAACTGCTCCTGCTCACATTGGAAGAGAGGTGATTCAAAGGAAGATCTGTAAGATTTGGAGTGAGGCTGAAGAAGTGAACAGTCAATATTTGCTTGTGCCTTGCAATATAGTCACCAGACAGCATTTGATGGAGTACACTGAAGAATCCAAAAGTACAAAGAAGTTTTTTAAAAAGTGTATCGCGTCTGTCAGTGATTATTAACAATGGTGTTTCAATTGCAACCTCTTATTTGGGGAGATCTCTTCCAAAGTCGGGAGCTGTGTGGAAGTTCTGGTGTTTACTCTGGTTTTTGTTGCACCCTAGAGTATCCCTTGCTTGCTGTTTAGGAAGCAGTATGCAGGATTTTGTGTGGGTTTTCATCTAACCCATTGTGGTACATATTTTATGATACATGGCCTTCACTGCTGACTTTTGAGCAAAATAAGAATCCTAGTGTATGGTTGCAGCTTTAAAGAGAAACCTAAAATGTATGGGTTGTCTGTTAACTTACAGGACTTCGGTTATTCATTGAGCACTGTAATTTACATTTTAGGGAGAGGAATTCACTAGGAGTACAGAATAACTTGGGATATTGTGGTAGGAGATGTAACTTGGGGTATAGATAGTGTAGTAGGGACACTGCTACAGTTGTCTGGAAAATTACTTGTTGGCAGGAGGACTTCGAGAACTGGAAGAAACAAAGTTTTTAAGTTGCACAGCTGTCACCACACTTGCAAACTTTGTTGAAACCTTCTGTCTTTACAGATCAAGGTACTGAGAAACATGAAGGAGCAGGTACTTCTGGGATTACTGATCAGGAAAAGGAATTGTCGAGCAGTGCATTACAAGCTTTTCAGGTAAGACAAAGTCAAACTCTGAGACTTCTAAGTTACCACATTACTGCTAAATGATCTTGTGTAATTGTTTTTCCTGTTTTCTTAATACAGTTGCAAATACACTGAGAGGATGTTTAAAAGTAGCACTAGTTATGTTATAAAGACAGCCCATGCATTTTCTATCTGCTGTGATGTGAGAAGACTGAACAGGATACTTGAACTAAGAGCACTTTTAATCTTGATTCTCAAAACCTAGTAACCTTAAAAGCTATATGATGAGTTAATTGGAAGAAGCAGGCTGCTATTCTGCATCAGCGTTGGAAATGCATGATCTCTGAAGAATTACTGACATCAAGCTAAAAATGTTGTGTTAGTGTTTAAAGGAACCACGTGTATTTAAAAGAAAGCAACGAAACAAACACTTTTGTGTTTTAGCATCATGCTATATTCTTTCACAAAAAGTGTTGTATAATGCTCTGTCACTTTACATTAAAACACATTTCTGAATGCATAACACCTATAGGCAGTATTTACTACTTGTGTTGTGTTTCTTGGAAGATTTTTTTCTTGTGTGTTAAAGTTCAGGTACCAGGTCTTTCAGTTTATTTCTTTCTTTGTATTGTCTCCTAATTTTATGTGGTGTGACAAGAAGTGTAATTGCTTTTCCTTTCAGTTGTTGTATCTCTGTCTCCAAAATACCTTGCTTTAAATTCAATTTTGAATTTGTGAAATAGATCAGGGAAGAATTTAAGTGCTGTCTTTCGAGATTCTTGCTTCAGTGTTTCACTCATGTGGTTACATGAAGTGCATGCAGTTGGTTCTTACACTGATTACAGCTGATGTTGTTCACTGATGTCTTCTTGAATGCTGTCTAGCTCAACTGCTCTTTTTCAATAACATTTTTATCGTTGGCATTTGATCCTAAAAACTGAAGAGACACGAGAGAGTCATTTGTTTTCCACCTTGCCCACACATCTAAATGTGTAAAATACTTTTGATCTGCTAATTACTTCATCTTTACTGGTCTAGTGTATCTGGTTTGTCTTGTCATGTTTTTTCTTGCTTTAAGAGCTCCCTGAATTCATGGAGTGAGGTGGCAACAGATGTGAGCAGAATTAATTTGGTGCCTTGTTTGCCAATTTTCTTGCTATTGAGTAGCTCCAAATAGCATTGTGGACTGCCTTGCCTGCTGCTTTATCATATTACACATCCAGTTTCAGTCTTGATAGAATTCCTAAAAAATTGGGTATTATATTTTAAATCTTGTCTAGTAGAGTGGCATAAAGGGTTGTTAGCTGATGAAGAACATCACAAAATAAGCCGAGCATTTAAAGGTTCAAGGTTTGTAGTCCAGCTGTGGTTAGAAGCCTTGCTGCTGTGGTGTGAAAGCTCCTGTTGAAGGGGAGCTCCAAGTGTGAGCACAGGAAGAGAATCACTGGGAGATGAACTGTCTCAACTAAAGAGCATGCCAGCAGCTGATTTGCAAGTCCCTGTGTTGTGCACGTGATCACAAGGCAGTCCATGCTGTTGGTGCTTAGAGTTGTGAAAATGTGTCAATATCCTGCTACATCTCTCTGTGTTGTATAACTCTGCTTTCATGGGAGACTGAAGGAACTGGAGTGGTTCTGTGGAAAGTAGCTGCAGGATGGCAACTTTCTTGGGAAGAGCAGAAGGACCCCAGAGCTCTTCTCTGTTGTATTCTGCCCTTAACATGAAGTTACTCAGGAGCCCAGGAGAAGCTCTGTGAAATAGCACCTGAAAAGGAGGAATAAGTGGAGGGTGGTACTCAAGACCTTAGCTTTTGGGTGTGAACCATTGACAGAGATGGAAATGCATTTGCTTGTCTGTCTGACCAGATTGGAAGTAACTCTGATATGGAAGAAGTGAATGTGATTATTCCTGGGTAGGAATTGAGCAGTTGAAAGTGAAGCATCATCTTAAGTGAACCATCAACTTAATGTAGTTGAAAGAGTCAGGAGTGCTCTTTCATTCCTTGATGCCACTAAATTCCTCCTGTACCAACACAGAAAAGACCAAAACTGAAAGCAGGCAGAGGTGCATGACTCTGAAGTCCTTGTTTATTCCTGAGGTCAAAGAAAGGGATTTTTCTATTAAATCACACATCAGTGGAGCATTGTGCTTGGCTCCTAGTTTCTGTTTAGGCGTTCCTAGGTGATTGGGTACTTCATCCAACAGCTGAAGCTTGTAAAAATGTTTTTTAAACCTATTCTGGGAAAGTGTCACTTTCTTTTTCCAGTCTCTCTTGAGCTAACTCCCATAGATCAAATTGTAAATCACTATATATCCAGATAAATTGAAGAATGAACATGAAGTGTTGGGCTGGAACTTGTGTAAGCAACGGCAGCTGTTCAACGTTCATGAAATGGGGAAAAATTAGGGAAACTGAGGAAACAGAATCTCGAGACTTAATATGATAAGAGAAATGAGAATAGCACTTTTCATGGAAACATCTGTTAAAAAGAATCAGCTACCTAATTTGTCCTTACTCCACCAAATTATTTTTGAAGTTTGGATATGGCTTCAACATTTAGACTTGCTTCTCATCCATGTTAATCTGCATAAATAATGAAGTGTGTGTATAGACATTTAGTTCACTTGTTTTGATAAAGAAAAGACTGTCTTCTAATGCACTTTTCTGATATGTGTGCAATTTACAGGCTGGAAACTATGATGCTTGTTTGCAACACCTAAATACCCTTCAAGACATAAACAAAGATGACTACAAAATAACTTTGAATACTGCTGTTGCAGAGTTCTGTAAAAGTAACCAGACTACCACTGACAATTTGAGACAAACCCTTAACCAGCTGAAAAACCAGGTAATGCAACCATATTGACGTGGTACTTGATTTTGAGTACTATCAATGGCGGTGGGATCTTTCAGTGAAGTAGGAGTAAAACTTCTGTCCCTTGTCCCTTAGATTTAATAAAATAAGAAAGTAATATCACTTTAATCATCTGAGACAGTTTAATCTTGTCGGACTTTTTGTAGTTGTGTTTTTAACTATTGTTGAAATTGGTCTGAGATTATAACAATAGAAGGACCTGCTATATTCTTTCAGTAGAAAGTTCTTAACCTGGAATAGTTTGTGAAATAATAAAAAAGTGAAAATATTACTTTACTACTCAATTGACAACTTTATATTTCATTGTATGTTTTCTTGCTGTGTTTATGTGCAACAACAATGAAGTTTATTAGGTCAGTAAGTTATAATCTACCTTTAGAGAAATTCATAGCTTTGGTTTTTTTTAAATACCTGGTACTTTAAAATCATAGGTAATGAAAGGAATGGGACTTTTTCAGGTTCACTCTGTTGTTGAAGAAATGGATGGTTTGGATGATGTTGAGAACAGTATGCTGTACTACAATCAAGCTGTTATCCTGTACCATCTGCGTCAGTATACTGAAGCTATATCAGTTGGGGAGAAGCTGTACCAGTTCATAGAGCCTTTTGGTATGTAGGCAGAAAGAAGAATCTTGTTTATGCAAGCACTACAGAAAGGCAATTCAGTCTTTTTCACTGGCAGATGAGTGATTTGTAATTTGTCTAATACAGTTTTAAGAAATTAGGTAGGGTTTGGAATGAAGAATGTTTTACTTATATCAAGGACAACAAACGAATTTGGGGGAAGGTACTTCAGAGAGCTTTAGCAGACAATGAAACTGAAATGGATTTTTTCAACTTGAGAAGGTATTTATGTAAATAATATGGACAAGCTAATGAAATTATTTTAAATCTAATGTTTTGAGTCCTCATGCAACTTCACAGTCTGTTTTTCAGGGCACTCATTTTTAAATACTTGTGTTAGGTAATACATAGTTGCATGTGCTCATACCTGAATACAAAGTCTGCAGCTTTTATGAGCTATGATTCTTTGTGTAGTGGAATTGCCATACTGGTATGAAATAATTTCATAATCCTTGTTAAATTTTAGAAGTGAGAAGGCAGAAGGATGTATGTATGTGTGTCTCAGTAAATGAAGTAAATGCTACTGTGTTTCTCCTTCAATTCCTCCCAGTTTTCAATATGCATAATTGGGACTTGCTCTGTGAAGTCAGCCAAGCAGAGATGTGTTTGTACAGACTCCTTTTGAATTCTTTGGGATTCTACGTCTGCATATGGCTGTGTCTGTTTAGATGCTGCATCTTTGCTGCTGATCTGCTTAGATCAGTTCTCAAAACCTATGAACATGAAATACTTGTTAAGCTGTCTTTAGTCTGTGCCTTTATGCTGATACCATTTGAATAAATGAGCTTTCTTTTCAGTGTATGTACTTAGCTGTGGGTTGGAGATGGCTGCATTATTTTTGCTTACATAATATATTGATTTTTCTCATAATGTTGCATAGATGGCGCTTTGTAGTAATTTATTTTTCCAGCCATGTTTGGAGGGATTGGTATTAGAGCTGTAAAATAATTTTTTCTTCTTTGCTTTTCACAGAAGAGAAGTTTGCCCAGGCTGTGTGCTTCTTGCTTGTAGACTTATACCTGTTAACTTACCAAGCTGAGAAAGCCTTGCATCTGCTTGCAGTTCTGGAGAAAATGATTTCACAGGGCAACAATAACAGCAAGAATGGAAAAAATGAGGTAAGCTTAAAGTAATACAAATGTCACAAAATCTTTATCAGAAGTCTGCTTTAGCTCAATCCAAAATTAGTATTTTAAAAGACTTTTGAATTATAAAATTATGTTAGATCACCTGTAACTTTAGACAGCAGCTTTAATATGTTAGTAACTGAGTTAATTGTGTACAGCAGCTGTTTATTCCCTCTCTTTCACCCTTTTCTCTTACTCCAGGGAGCTAAGGTGTCTTTATTCAGTCAGAGACATTGGAAAGACAGTTGTCTCCAGGGTCAAATATTGTTTGTCCTTGATTATGACCATATGAGACCCTAAGTTTGAAAGGGAAGTCAGTGTCAGAGGAACTGCAATTGCATAGCATAGGATGGGAAATGAAGTATCTTTTTCATATAGTATCTGAAAGTATGAGGCATACTTTAAAATGAAATCTTTCATGTGCCTTTTGGAAAAATCAGTAGAATCAGTAGTGGTTTGGAAGTGAAGAGAGGGCATTTCAGTGTTTTCCTGTTAATGGAATGTCACACTTAAAATAAAATATTCTCTCTTTAAGTGTATAGTAATTCTGCTGAAAAAAATATTAAAGAGGTACTTCAGAATGTGCATGTCATGCTTCTAGGCAAAGGAATTCTTCTTAACTGCAGAGCAACATAATGTAACACTAATGTTAGTACAGAATTCAGCTCTTCATAGGCTGGTGTTGTTTGTGGATTTTAATTGTTAAACTCGTGTTAGTTTCTGGTGGGATGTGTATATTCTGATATTAAATACTGTGAAATACTATTAAATACCTATTTTTCTTCATGTGAGTTGAATCTGTCAGCTGAATTTAAAAGGTGACTAACAGTAACACTTCCTTTTTTTTGACAGTCAGGTAATAATACCAATAAAGATTCTTCGAATCAAAAAGCTGAAAGTGGAGCTTTAATAGAAGTTGCTAAATCTAAGATACATCAGGTGAGGGTCTGCATGTTATTTATACAAGAACATTACTTAAAGAGTTTTCAAATCTGAGTGCCATCTCCTTCAAAACTAGTTCAGCCCAAATTATGATGCTTTCTCTCTCCTTGGTGTAAAACAAAACAAAGAATTAGTATCTAAGTCTTGCTTTTTGTAAGATCCATGTACAGGAAAAACTGACCTAACACCTCCCCCTCCCCCCCATTTCAGCCCCTGCACGTTATAATAATTTCTTTACATGGCAGTTCTCTGTATTGAATTTGTCTGTTCAACCCCCAACAGTCTAAATCAGCTGAGGGTTTATTTCACTGTGCTGCTCTGTTGAAAAATATGTGAAAAATCAGAATGCTTCTCTATTAGCATTCTCTTACTGTTGTTTTCAGTTTAGTAGGAAAATATCTGGGATTAAGATGTTAGATTATTTTAATTAGTTTGTAATTTTAAGTGCTCATATCTGTGTTTGAATATAGAGCAGCTGTTGGCCATTGAACAAAATGTTCATCTGCTTATTGTAAATACAAACCCTATAAATGTGGTGTTTCGAGTCTGAATAGAATTTCTTTTTTATGAAGACTTTTTGAACAGCTTTTTATTACCTATTTTAAAGATGTACATATACTACTCTGCAGTAAATATCTAGATGCAGTTTGTCTTGCAAATCTGCAGGAATTATTGTATATTATTTAGCAAATTTAATTTTTTAACAGTATAAGGTGAGAGCCTATATCCAGATGAAGTCACTAAAAGCGTGCAAAAGGGAGATCAAGTCTGTTATGAATACAGCTGGGAATGTAAGTATTCTTAAGACTATTGTTTTTCAAATCTAGGTATGTTCTCATCTTTAAACTGAAGTTGCTAATGTTCTCTATAAAAAAAGGTCTTATTGAGGGTGGATGCATGAAGTAATGCTTTAGGTAGTCAGTTGGGTTTGTAATCTCTCTGCAGATGTAGTTAATGTAGAATTTTTTTATTTGTGCTGTTTTCAGTTGCTAAAAAAGTGCACTTTGTGGTGCCAAAATAACAATGAAACACTATATAATAAACAGGCTCAGCATTCTTTATAGTTGAAATGAAACAAGTTTTAGTTTACTGTAGATGTTATGCATATTACAAACTTTGATGTAATTGGTGGTTTAAACCAGTTTATAAAAGATTAATTCTGGGAAATGCGGGCATTTTTTGGGGTTGGCTTTTTTTCTTTTTGTTGACATTTTTGGGAGGCTTATGTCTTGCTGTAAAGCAAGTTTAACAGAAAACCTTCTGGATCATGAGGTCTCTGTTGGCAGACCAGGAAGATTACAGCCTAGGAGGAACTCTGCAGGGAGGGGAAGTGTGGGCAGGAAGGTATTAGAAGACAGGTTAGAGATCCTCTGCCTTTAGCCATTTCCATGACAGAATTCTCTAAAGTTGATGACAGAGTTCTTGAAAGTATTATGGCCTAAACCCATTTATTTTTAAAATGGCAGCAGAGGTAGGTTTGTGAAGTGATTTAACACTAGCAATAGAAATCATCCAGCAAGAGATAACTAACTATTGTTTTCTCCTTCACAGTCAGCTCCTTCTCTCTTTCTTAAGAGCAATTTTGAATATTTGAGAGGCAATTACCGTAAAGCTGTCAAACTTTTAAACAGTGCCAACATTGCTGAACATCCAGGCTTCATGAAAACAGGTAAAATAAAAACCCTTCATCATTGCAGGTACTTCAGTGCGTAGTATAATAGAACTAGTTGATAGGACTACTGTTGATATTAATTTTAAGGACATTAATGATGGCTTAACAGAGTCAGCCCTGAAAGTCACGGGTTTATATGCTGGATGTGTTTCATCTTTCTTCTTGTGTTCTTTCATGTAACACTGTGGTGTTTTTCATTGAACGTTCTTCTACGCAAGGCTGTGATTATGTCCATGAAAATGAATCTGCGAAGGTGTGTTCTATTTGCAAGGCTCATAATTGAGTCTCTTCATCAAGATATGAAACAAAAGGCAACTTATTAGATCTAGAACTGAGACCTTTCTGGCAATTTATGTGCTTAAAGTTCTCTTTATGACTTAAAATTTTTTTTGGAAACTTTAAAGTCATGTTAACTTTTTTGCATTAGCTTTTTTGCACAGTATAATGTTAACTTAGTGGTCTTCCTAGGCTATGACTGAAATAATGTCTGTTTAATTTGCTAATGGTCTGGTTATTTGGATTTTTAGGGTGTTTTTTTTTCTTTCTTTCTTTATTATCCATGTTAACCCTGTAAAACTTTAGTCACCAGCAGATAAGTGAAAAGTTTCATTTTTTGTCCTTTATTATTTAGAAAGAACCTCTTACAGTGTTACCCGAACATCATATATTTAGAGAGAAGAGTCCCTTTCCTGCTTGTATGGTTAGGTTGGCATATATATATATATCTATATCTGTATCTATGTATGTCATATAGGATATAGCACCATCATCCATGAACATGTCACTGAAAAACATGCTTAATAGATTGCCATAATATGCTGACGAATGAGAAAGTGGTTGGAGCATTTCATGGGCTTAGCAACAACTTTCACTTTCTGAAAATGGTCTTTTGTTCTGTCAGGTGAATGCTTAAGGTGTATGTTCTGGAACAATCTTGGCTGTATCCACTTTGCAATGGGAAAGCACAATTTAGGAATTTTTTACTTTAAAAAAGCCTTGCAAGAAAATGATAATGCTTGTGCACAGCTAGGAACGGGCAACTCGGATCCAGGTAAGCAAGAGATTCAAACAGATGGTGGAAGAGGGGTGGGCAAATCAAGGAAGTAGAGGACAGAAGGTTTGGGTAATTATCAGCAAAATTCCCTGTCCATCTCTTTGTGGAGGACAGGGTAAGAAGGGTGAGAATTTTGGTGATAACCTGAGGTAAGAATATAGTTGCTGTTGCCAGAAATACATGGTGATGATAAAATAGATTCTTTATTTTTTTCTTTTTCTTGATGTACCATGGTGCTGGGACAATTCTCTCTCATTTATAGACTTGGTCCATCAGTTAGGGAGGTATGACAAAATAAAATTTTTGTGACCTATTTTGCATAGGTTATTTATAGTCCTGCTGATGCTGTGTAGAATCATCAGGGCATGCACGATGCCTTCTCCATATTCTGGGTAACCAGGTCTCCTGTTTCCTTGTGGAGGGGGCCCCACACTTCCCCTAGTCTTCCAACATCAACATTCATCACCAACATACCTATAGAAGCTTTTGTTGTTGCTCTTGACATCCCTGGTTGGATTTAATCCTGTCAGGGCTTAGTTTTCCAACCTGATCCCTGGTTGCTCAGTTTCTTTGCATTCCTCCCAGGTTACTGGTCCTTGCTTCCACCCTTTGTAGGCTTTTTTTTTGTATTTGAGTTTGTCCAGGAGCTCCTCATTCAGGAGGCCTCCTGGCATTTTTGCCTGACTTCTTTGTTGGGATGCATCACTCCTGAGCTTGGAAGAGGTAATCCTTGAATATTAATCAGTGTTCTTGGGCTCCTCTTCCATTCAGGGCTTTATCCCATGGTATTGTACCAACCAGACCCCCAAAGGTGCCAAAGTCTGCTCTCCTGAAGTCCAGTGTAGTGAGCTTGCTGTGCCTACTTCTTGCTGTCCTAAGGATCTTTAACTGCACTATTTCACAGTCCTGGCCAGCCCCTCCTTGTTGGTGAGAACAAGGTCCAGCATAGCACCTCTTCTCATTGGCTCCTCCAGCACTTGGAGAAGGAAGTTACCATAAACATCAGGGCTTTATCCCATGGTATTGTACCAACCAGACCCCCAAAGGTGCCAAAGTCTGCTCTCCTGAAGTCCAGTGTAGTGAGCTTGCTGTGCCTACTTCTTGCTGTCCTAAGGATCTTTAACTGCACTATTTCACAGTCCTGGCCAGCCCCTCCTTGTTGGTGAGAACAAGGTCCAGCATAGCA
>VZRS01010163.1:26184-83126 GCA_013398055.1 Ifrita kowaldi | reverse complement strand
ACAATTCTCTCTCATTTATAGACTTGGTCCATCAGTTAGGGAGGTATGACAAAATAAAATTTTTGTGACCTATTTTGCATAGGTTATTTATAGTCCTGCTGATGCTGTGTAGAATCATCAGGGCATGCACGATGCCTTCTCCATATTCTGGGTAACCAGGTCTCCTGTTTCCTTGTGGAGGGGGCCCCACACTTCCCCTAGTCTTCCAACATCAACATTTATCACCAACATACCTATAGAAGCTTTTGTTGTTGCTCTTGACATCCCTGGTTGGATTTAATCCTGTCAGGGCTTAGTTTTCCAACCTGATCCCTGGTTGCTCAGTTTCTTTGCATTCCTCCCAGGTTACTGGTCCTTGCTTCCACCCTTTGTAGGCTTTTTTTTTGTATTTGAGTTTGTCCAGGAGCTCCTCATTCAGGAGGCCTCCTGGCATTTTTGCCTGACTTCTTTGTTGGGATGCATCACTCCTGAGCTTGGAAGAGGTAATCCTTGAATATTAATCAGTGTTCTTGGGCTCCTCTTCCATTCAGGGCTTTATCCCATGGTATTGTACCAACCAGACCCCCAAAGGTGCCAAAGTCTGCTCTCCTGAAGTCCAGTGTAGTGAGCTTGCTGTGCCTACTTCTTGCTGTCCTAAGGATCTTTAACTGCACTATTTCACAGTCCTGGCCAGCCCCTCCTTGTTGGTGAGAACAAGGTCCAGCATAGCACCTCTTCTCATTGGCTCCTCCAGCACTTGGAGAAGGAAGTTACCATAAACACATTCCAGGAGTCTCCTGGATTGTTTATGTCCTTCTGTCTTGTCCCAGATAGCAGGACCAGGGCTTGTGAATGTGAGACCTCTCCTATCTGACCATGGAGGGCCTCATCACTCAGTCTTCATCATTTCTTGATGAAGTTATAGTTGTTTTCATTTCTTGTTTTCTTTAAAATCTGCTTACTATCAGGCATTTTATTGATTTTTCTGTTGCTCCCCTGGACCTAAGTGCAGCCTTAGGTATTAATGTGAAGACAGAAAGCGTTTCATGCTTGTTAACAGCAAAGTGGTTTTCTTCTGGAATCTGTATTCTCTGGAATGTGTGTAGATGTGTCTTCTCACAAATCTGGGATTCAGTATTCTTGTATAACACTTAGCTTGTGTGATAAGGAACATATGAGGTTAGTATTTAATATACTTCAGTCTTTATTAAGAATACAATTAATTTGTCTTTGAAATCAGTTTTGATGTGAAAGGAATTTATTTACAGAGGGAGGCTAGTGGATTTCAGCAATGAAAGGGGATTTTGGTAGCTTTGGGGTGTTTCTCACAGCTTCTCTCTTCCTCAGAGTTTTGTGCTCTCCTGAGCTGCACATCCAATATGATGTAATCCTTTTCTGCAGGTAAAAAATTTTCGGGGAGACCCATGTGTACACTACTGACTAACAAACGATATGAGTTGCTCTATAACTGTGGAATTCAGCTCTTGCATATTGGGAGGCCCTTAGCTGCCTTTGAATGCTTGATTGAGGCAGTCCAGGTTTATCACTCAAACCCTCGTCTGTGGCTGAGAATAGCAGAATGCTGCATTGCTGCCAATAAAGGGGTAAGTAACTTTTGAAAATTCCTCTAAGGAATGGCATGTGGTTACAGAAAGGTAGAATTAATACCTGGAGTAAAGCTGTGTGTTTTGAAGGCCTGATGTTGTAACACCTCTGTAAATCCAGATTAATTATTTTTTGTGTATATTTGTTTTTATGTGTTTAATCTGGAGCTGCAACAGGTGAAGGGAGCTCTTTGCATGTGATCTTCTCTTTGTGCAGCCAAAGCTCATCTAAAGTTTTATTGTTTCCTCACTTATTTGCCACTAGAGATTGAGAAGGATGAGACTTTGTAGTGTGGGTAGCTTGAAAGTTACAGAGGCTGTGGAAACAGATCAGCCTTCTCCATCCTGAAGCTGTTGGGATCACTGCTGCTGGGGAGCTGAATCTCTAATTGCTAAGTCTTCACCTTCTTCTCCTGGCAAAGTTGGTGGAAACCTGCTGATGGCAGGCATATTGCATGTCCTCTGGGGCATCTTGTTTTCAACCTGTTGATCCATGTATGTTTAGGATAAACACATATGATAAAATTCAGAGGGCTGAGGACAGGATCATTTGCTCTTAGAAGAAAATACTGCACCTAAATAGTACATCTGTGAAATTAAGATATACTTGATTCCCTGTAAAACTGTAATTCACCCCTTAAGTGTGGGGGAGTGATGATGTAATCTATAATTGTAGGATCCTATGCAGTTGTTTCCACAGTATGCCCATTTCACTCCTTACACAGGATGTGCAGGATGAATTGAACAAATGGCTATATTCACTTTATTTTTCCCCCACCCCTGAATTCTCTGTGTTTTCTCTCTGGGTGGCCTCAGTGCATTTATTTACTGCACACTATCCAAATACTTCCAAATACAAAATTCAGAACTTTTCCCTTGGGAATTTGAACAGTACTCAATATTTTGGTATCTCTATTTCAGAAAACTTAAGATACTCACAACTTTATAGCAGAGGTTTGCTTGTATACCTCATTTTAGAGGCAGAGCACTGAAGATTCGAGAGTGTTGGGTCAAAACTGGACTGACTGTGATTCTGTATGTCCTACTTGTCCGATTGCCTGAGTTTTAAAAAGCACATCAAATGCAGGAAGAACAGCTTTCTTCATACTAATTTTGCAATTCTCAGTATCAATCCTACTGGGTAAAAGTCACACATAGAAAAAGAAGACACATCTGGTAATCTCTAGTGAAAAGCTGAGTATGAGAGAGTAGATTAGCTTAGGTTTTGTGGCAAAAACCCAAAGCTAGGATTCCCTTTACAAGGGCAGTATTTATCAGTCTGGAAAAGGGAAATACAGATCCTTATGGGGCACTTCCCTGTTTACTGCAGACTAACCAAAGTAGTAGATTATGTCAGGCTCCTGAGGCTTTCTTCCTGCTACAGTTAGGATGATGTGTGGTGTACCAGAGAACTTGAATTCACGTCAAAAAAGCAGCTTGTTGTTCCCTAAATTTGTAATCTTGGAAGCAAAAAATTAACTTTGGGTGCTGTTAATATTAAAGGCAAAGAGGAAGTGTCTTTAAATTGTTAGATTTGCAACATGACAAGTGGGGCCTTAAAGTCAGTAGTGTGTTTAATTTGACCTCCCAACTCAATTTGCAATAATATTCCTTTATATCTAAGTATGGATTCTTATTTATGCTCTGAACACCATGCAGAAAAGCAATTTCACTGAAACTAATTTTCACCCACTTTAATATTTTAATTTATAAAATATAGATGGAAGAAGATTCCCTTTTAAACACCTGCATTTCGAACACCTTTTTTGAAATATGTGCTTCATATCCAAACTCAGCATATGTATTTTTTATTTGGCAGTAAATGCTACTATGTCAGTATTTTTACAATAGATTCTGATAAATTTTTTGAAAAGTGATAGCTAATTAAAGTCCAGATTTAGGATAAGTTTTTCCTTACAACTGCAACTCTTCATCTCTGACTTAACTTACCAGTGAAGTTAAGGTGGCTTGTGGTAAAACAGCCAAACAAAGCCCGGTAAATATGGTGTAGAGATAATTCTTGGGACTCACAATTAGGGTACTTTAAGTTCATTTGACCCACAGAATGTGTCTGCATACCCAACAATCCATTAAACAAGTTGATTTAATGTATCTTTGCATATGTTGTTGTTCAGCTGTGTGCTCCCCATGGAACAGTTTGAGAGCAGCTTTTCCAAAGAGCATTTTGAGCCCTGTGTAAGCAGGGAGAGAAGATGGCAAGCGTTACAGTGCCAAGCCTGAATGTTATTTGGCAGATCAAATTATTTCTTTTTAGATATCCTGTCAGTTCTTTTAATATGACTTGGTTCATTGTTCTTTTGCTTTCAAAACAGAGAAGAAACTAGGTCAGTAGGCTATCAGACAAGCTGTCAGAACTAATCTGTGCTTACACAGTCTGCAGTAAAACCCCTCTGCAACACAAAGACAATAGAAGGTGCCTGATCCTTCATTGTACTTTAGATTTAAAACTGTGTCTATTATTCTTATATTTTAGCAGGGTTCAAGGTCTTCTTTCAGCCTTCACTTATTTTGTGAAGCTCTCATTCAATAGCCTTGATATTTAAGCTCTTTTTTTTTCCCTTTTTCCTTTTAGACATCAGAACAAGAGACTAAAGGTCTTCCCAGCAAAAAGGGAATTGTGCAATCTATAGTAGGTCAAGGCTACCACCGTAAGATAGTCTTAGCATCCCAGTCCATACAGAATGTTGTTTATAAGTGAGTATGTTTTCCATGGGTTATTTATTTGGTTTTTATAGCTTTATTAAGGATATGTATCTGTTTATCAGAGGTTTAAAAACCGTTGTGGAATACCTGTTTGTTCATGTAGTGAAGAGGCATGCTAAAATGCTTGGTCAGTCTTAAACATCATTTTGTGCCTCCTCTGTGATGGCCAGCAGAGGGCTTAACTGTGTGTTTATTGTAACTAAGATGAGCATTACAGCTTAAAATTAATTTATCTGAAATTTATATTTTCAGGTAGCTAAATCTGTCTTCTTTTTCTCACTTAAAATATATATATTTTCAGTTATCAACTTTAGAAAAATGCAGGAAGAATCTAGTTGCTCTGCCGTAAAACTTCAGGAAGTGAAATCAAGAAATTATGTGGTTGAATCTATTTGGGCATCATGGTGTATTTTCAATATGTAAAAATAACAAGACACTACGTCCTCATAAATTAAACTTGGTATATTAAAACATTATTTAACATTTTTAGGGTGAAGTTTTCTCTGCATTCAGATATTTCTGGAGCTCTGCTTACATTTTTAATTTAGTAGGATTGCTTCTTATTGGTCAACGTCTTTGTCTCTTTTAAGTGATGGGCAGTCCTCAGCAATACCTGTAGCCAGCATGGAGTTTGCAGCAATTTGTCTAAGAAATGCCTTGCTGCTGCTGCCAGAAGATCAACAGGAGCCAAAGCAGGAAAATGGATCTAAAACTAGTAATCAGCTGGGGGGAAATACAGAAAACAGTGAAAGCAGTGAAGCATGCAGGTAAACAGAATTGAATATAAACCTTTCTTTTTGTCCCGAGTAACCCTGGGCTGACAGTCTGTGTCTGCTACTTACCCTGTTTGGCCAGCAGAAAAATAGAACATATTTGTAAATTCCCTTAATAGTGTTGGGCTATTCAAAGAAATAGTTTAGCTGCTTGTTTTAATTTAAGAATAAAATACTGAGTTGATTCCTCCTGTCCCTAAAACCTTTTATTAAATTAGACACTGAAATTATTTTTTCCCTGGGCCATCTTTTTCTCTGTGTTGCAAATGTTATGTTTTCCCACACCCTCCTGCTGTGCATATTGGTATTTCTCTAATTGTAAGTGAAGTTTCACATGTTACAGTGATTTTGAGTGTGTGTGCACGTGTGCTGTGTACTTGATTCAATATATATATGAATGTCTGGCAACTCAGTTGTAAACATTTCCCCATGATCAGATTTGACATTCATCAGCCTTAGTATGCTTTGTTGTGTTTGCTTTAAAATGGGAAACTAGATTTAGAAAGTAAAGTAGGAAACCAGCATGGAGCTATTGCTTAATAAATCATATTTTGCAGAAAAGAGTTTAAGAAAAACTCTTTTTTTGTCATTAAAGATTCAGAAAAAGTAATTTGCAGACAGTGTATGGTAAAGGAAGGTGGTTTAATTTATTGCATCACCTCATACATTCTGGACTTCCTTTTGAAGAGTAACTTTTGATCATAGTCTGCATTTTCATTAAAGACCATTTTGAGGGGAAATGTTACAATAACTCATCTGGGAAAAGTGTCTGTGGTAGAACTTGAACTACTTAGACAGTAATGAAAAAACACGCAGGTTTTGTCAGACCTGAGTACAGATAAATGTTAAGAAGGTAAGATCCATTTGTCAGAAGGCAGGATTTACTGCACACATACTGTGTTGTGTAGGCACAAGGTGCATCCTCATATATTCTGGGCTTGCCTGCAGATGGACTGTGGCTGGGGGTTAGCGGCTGTTACTGTTACAACAATATTTGAAAGCTGTTCTCTGTAATCCTGTTTTTCCAATTACAGTCTATTTTGTCAAGTAACCCAATGATTTATAAAAGTTGGAGTGGGGAGGGGGTGGTTGTTGGGTTTTTTTTTGTTTGGCTGTTGTTTTTGTTTTGTTTTTTCCTTTTTTCTTTACTGAGGTTGGAGGTTGTGATCTAACTCCTCTGGCAAGTATATGTGCAGCCCATTGAGATGAAGCTTCTCTGGTTTAAATGGGAGTTCAATTTTAAGCTTTTGGGGCTCACTGAGGGGCAGTGATGAAAACAGAATGGTAGCCCTTACTCAGACAAGACCTCCTTTTTTGTTTTGTGTTGGGGTGTTTTTTGTTTATTTTTGTAGGAGTGAGGAAAGGAAAACATGCCCTGTATGGGAAGATCCTTTGCTACCTTCTGCTTTCAAAACCAGATGCTTCTTCAGCTGAAGAAAAGCTAAAGAAAGGACTCCCTCATATCTCCCAGTAGTCATTGCCAATTTCAAAATCTCCACAACAAAGGAGGCTGTTCTTGAATTTGTGTGTCACATTCTGAAAGGTTCTCTAAGGATTTGTTCCTTTGGACAAGGGAACCTCTGTGAGAGAACATTAAAACATACAAGGCATTTGAAGAAAATCACACTAATTGAACAGGATGGTTTTAAAGCAAATCCCACTAATTGAGCAAGCTGACTCTTAAGGCAGATTCTTCTCTTATTCACAAGAAAACAGCAAATACTTTTAGTGGCTAAGGGTATTTTTTTAATCTAATTTTTGGTAAAGGCATGAAGTATATACTCTACAGCAGTATTGAGTATGGATTTCCTTGGAGTTTTTTGCTCTATGTTTTGAATGTTGGAGTTATCTTACCTATTTGTAATAGACAGATATGAGACTCGTAAATTAAAAAGTTCTCGTTAAGTGGACAGACTCAGTTTCAATTCTGAATTTTCTTTTAAATTTTTTTTAGACCTTGGTGTCTCTCTCTGCCAAGATACAGCCATTAGCTGTCTCCTCAACTCTCATTCCAGAAGGAGGTTCTTTCAGCTTATTGGAGGGTGAAGTTTCATACTTCTTAAATAGAATGAGTACTCCCCAAATGCTCCCCCCAAAAAAACAAGGTGTATTTTTAAGAAAGTGGAATTTTATTTGGAAAAAGGAAAAAAAAGACATTTTGTAATAAAGGGTAGCTAGAAGTCTAAAGGAAGCTGTAGCACTTTGTGGGTTATCTTTCTAGAATGTTTATGTAACCAGTTTTCAAGATGTCTGGAGAGAAAACTAGTTTACTGCTTTTCTTACAGGGTAAAAGAAGAGAAGCTACAAATGCAGCAAATTCTGTGTCCCTCCAGTTAAAAATGCTTATCCTACACTGAACTTCAAAAATAGCTCAAGGCTGTGAAGAATGGTGTGGGTTGTTTGGTCTGTCAGTCAAATCCTTTCCAGCAAGTGTCCCACTTCTTCCTTCCCAAATAGAATGGTTAGGATAAGAGCATGTGCCTCAATCTCTGAATAACTTCAATTCCCTCTATTTTAGGCTGCAGAATTTATGTTCTTTTAAATGGAGTGAATAAATACACTTGACCATTTTAAAATTACTTATTATAATAATACACTGTTTTTATTCTAGCAATAAAAGTCATGAAGGGGATAAATTCATTGCAGCTCCTCCTTCTTCACCTTTGAAGAAACAGGAATTAGAGAATTTAAGGCAAGTAAATAATGTAAAATACTCACCACTAAATAAGCCTCTTCCTTAATTGTGATTCCTGGGTTTTTTTGTAGGCACTTGGGATGTTGAATTGTAGCTGGTAATCTGTTTTTCAAATGTGTGTGCTTCCTTTCTTCTGAGCTTTGAATCTGAACAAATAGATATCATCCCGAATTTCAATTCAGGTAGATCAGTCTGTTTGATCCCACTATTGTAAGTTTGGCATTACATATTGGGCAAAGCTGAAAGTAACAAGTCCTGTAAGAACAAAGCTAAAAACCAGACAATGGCTGTTGACATTGGTGGAAGGGGATGGAAATTACTGTATGTACCTTTTCCTTTTAAAGCCATGATAAGGCTAGTTTGGAATTCAGTCCCCACATTATCTGCTTGTTGGTTGGGAAAAAAAAATGAAAGTGGAAAGCAGCATAGCTGCTTTTACTGGTGAGAATGGTGTTCCTTTCAGCTGGAATAAATCCATAGTTTGCATAAAATAGAAAGCAAAAATGCCTCTGTCCAGGCATTTGACTTCCTCCCAATGGAAAAACATAGGTAAAATTTCACTGTAGATTTCCTATGTGTTCTCAAAGATCCTTAAACTGCTTGTTCAGGAGTCTGAGTGTTCTCCAGATAGAATAACTCACATGTGTGTAAATAAGTATGATATTGTCTGGAGCCTCTTTACTTTTTCCCAACAAGATTACCATTTACTGGCAATGTTCATTATTTCAGGTGGCTTCCAGGCTGTTGAAAATCTCTTACTGTAAAGCTTGCACCTGTTTAGAAAAAAGAAATCCGTTTTAAGTTTCCATTATGGACAAAGCATACAGTAATTTCCCACTTGAACTCTTAGGTAAACACTCTGTTTCAGCCTAACCCCAGGTAACCTATGTTTTATAATGACCAGCTTAACCTTTCCTTTGCTCCACTACATGTAGCAAATCTTCTTGTACTCATTTAAAAGCACTTTAGGAGGAATCTGTGAGGCGACGTCAATTATTTATTCTGAAGTGGTACAAGAGTGCCTTACTCCAGACAGAATGTGCTGGATTAAAAACAGTGATGTGGCTTGCTTGTGGGTTTTGTGGGTTTTTTCTCCTCCTGACTGTTGAAAATGTGGCTGCCACATGTCAAAATTACGTGGTGTCACTTTGTGATTTTTTTTTTGTTTTTTAATACATAGTCTTTTCTTTCACAATCAGCTGTTATCTACTGATGAAATCTGACAACATGTCAGGAAAAACTTAGCAGTTCAGCAAGCAGTGAGCTGCTTCTGGTAAAGAACTTCATATAAGGAAAGGAAAAGCATTGATATTTAAAAACTTTTTTTCCTCTCCTGCTACCTGCTTTGGTTTAATCTAGAGGACTACACATTCCTAGGAAGTGTTTCTGCTGAAACTGTTTCTAAGCTTCTGAAGATAGTTTTGAAAAGGAAAATACGTTACACTCAGATAGTAGTCTTGTATATTTATATTGTAAATACTGTGTTCCTGTAGCCTTGCTCACTAAGGAGCTAAGTGAGAAAATGGAAATTCTTGTCAAGTCAGGGAAAATTAAGGAAAAAAATTCTGGATGTTGTCAAGGATTATCCCTAAGGAATAAGTGTCTATTCAGTTTTTTCCTGCTAAGTCACTGGATTGAAAAACCTGTGTTGCTTCTAGAACTGAAAAGGGACTGTGAATGCTTTTCTTGGGTGATTTTATACAGTCGTACATCCTTCTAAGAGTTCAAAATGCCTGACTAACCTTTGCCCCCAAACAGTTTTTAAAAGCTAAAAATATCATCTAGAAAAGGTTTACATGTCCTACATATTGCTTGGTGCTTGTGCACAAATGGTTGAGTGGACTATTCTCATAATAAGCAGTAATTCAATTGCAAGGTTTTAAAAGCAACAAGCAGAAGTCTGAGGAGACCAATCATTGTTAAGAATTTATGCATTGGAATTAGAAACTCCAGATTTTTCTTCTGAGTTTCTTCTAAACAATTTTCCTCACTGCTTCTCATCCTTGGACAAGCCAATTCCCCTGCTCTGCTCTCAGCCTGTGCTGTGTTCCACACACCACAACCTAACACTGTTAGGATGCATCAAGAGTAAAGAAGTTCTGATAGACCACGGTGCTACATTTGGAAAATTTTGTGGATTTTATTGTAAAAGTTGAGATGGACAGAACAAACGTTGTTGTAGTCGTTCTCCCTAGATTGAAGGTCTTTGTGTGAGAACCTTAATTTTCCCCCTCAAAGCAGATAGAGATGAAGGAATAATTTGATCATTCATTTTCTCCACACCCAATTTTGCCTCAGTTACCCATTTAAAGGTTGCAGTGGTCTGTTTGGCCCTGTCACAATACTGGAAACTTACCATGATTATCACCCACAGCTGTTTCACTCTCTTCTTCCTCACTCTTAGCCACTGTGTAGTTCTTCCCCATCTCCCTTTGCTGGTGCTGAAGTTCCCTTTGGAGTAAGCTCAGTCTGCATTCTGTATTTCTTGATATTTTGTATTGCTTGCCTGTGTTGAAACATAAAAAGTAGATAGTTTGTATCCATTGTTGGGCTTAGCTATTTGAAATTATTTCAGATCAGTGATGTTCTCTTGATGGTTTAGAAGTGTCATTTTTGGTGCCTTCATACTAAGTTTTGAAGAACTGGATTTGCTCTGACTTGCCATTTCCCTGAGAAATAAGGCAAGTCAGATACGGAGTTTGGGTTCCGTAAACTTGCAGTCTGTGTGGGCTGACAAATCTTGTTGCCTAAACCTACACAAGAGGCTGTTTGACATAATCTGGCAGTTTAAAAAAACATTTTTCTTTTTCCTAGTGCAAAGGCAGTTTTATTTAGGGCATACGGAGGCTCGGTGATGCTGGAAGTCTGCCGTGCTCAAAGGTGACCTGTGGAGTTCTGTCAGAATCCTGACCGGGGTGAAAAACTAGTTTGTCTTTTCCCTTGTGGTGCAATTCTTCTGCTCCGGTTGGCTGTCAGCTCTCCTGAGCGTTTGGTTCAGCCAACTCAACAATGAATCCAAGTGCAAGAACACAACTGCAGGGGAGGAAACCTGTATGTTTTCCTCTTCAAATGGCTGTTGTGGAAGGCTTTTGCCAACTCTTACGTGGCCCAAACAGTGACTAGTCCTTAGAGCAGAGGAGTAGGTTTCATCCTGGAGCATGTCTTGTGTTTGAATTTATACTTGCAGAAATAAAAATAGGCTTTAAAAAAGTTGTGGGAAGTGGAAGACACATTGCTGTAAAGGGCAGTAGCAACCAACTCTGCAGGCCCTGACTGAATACGTGTCTAAGGGTATTTTGCTGGTGACACTCAGCATCTCTACTTATTTGAAAGTTGTACTTCCTTGAGGCAGAGACAAAAAGAGGTTAGTTAGAAGCAGGCTGTTATTACAAAGATTTTGTTTCCCCATTCCATCCCCCTCCCCAGTCACAACCTTTCAGAAATATTTTACGTTTGGGACTTGAGCTGGGGAAGCTTTCCTCTCCCTCTCTCAAGCTTTTGTATGTGTTCAGATTTGATGTGACATCTGGGCACGGTGGAGAGGAAGTGGGGGGTAGGGGGAAACACTGGAGAAGTTTCTTATCCTGCTTGTGCATAATTAAGGAGCATGCCTCCTGGGAAAGGGGAATAAAGGCTCCCCAGGTCCTGCCATGAATTACATGACTTACTGCTGGACTGAAAGTGGGCTTGACAGTTGCCAGAAGGTTGGCGCAATAATAGCCCACCTACCAGCGGGAGAGCCGGCGGCTCTCCTCCCGTCGCTCCCAACGTGAGACCCCACTCAGAGCATCCACTTGTCCTCCCTGGAGAAGAACAGAGTCCTGCTCACAGCAGGGCGTCATGGGCAGAGGCTTGTGCCCTGAGGACAAGGCAGCCTGCACTGAATGATGTTTTACCAAGTGGAAAATATCCCCAAGAATGGTGTTTGGTGAGCGGGGGGAGCTATTACAAAGTGTGAAGCTTGGCCTAATGATGGCATCCTGATGTGGGGTTATTGTTTGAAGATGGAAAATGTGAGTAGTTCAGATTTCATTAGATGAACTGCCAGAGATTTCCTGGTTTTGGAAAGATAAGCAAGTCTGTGATGGCAACAAAATGCCATGGATCAGTCAGAGTCTTGGCACTGGGTTGCAGCTCTCCTTTGAACACAAAACTGGAAATGCCAAATTCTCCAGTGTTTGTCTCCCTGTGCGCAGACATTGTACAATAGAAGAGTGAAATACATTACAGTTTAATTGATAGCTACTGTGTGTCTGTAGATTGTGTCTTAGAGAAATCTAGAAATCTGCTACTCTTCTCTACAACAGAAGGTGAGGGCAGAGGAGTACAAATGAGAGTCCAAGGCAAGACCAATAACAAGAGTGTGAGAAAGGGAAACTGTCCATGAGAAAAATGACACATGGTGAAGTCCATCTTGTTTTAGTCTGTTATTTAGGATGAAAACTGCAAAATCTTACTGAGCACACCATGGTGATCCTTGGTTTATATTGGTAGAACAATTGAGCCCATAAATATTGAACACTAACTCTTTTACTTCATAGTTAGATGGGAAATCATTACTGAAAGTTTGATTTATTTCTTTAGCACTAAACAAGAAACAAAATTTAACAGGTGTATTTGGGATCACAGAATTCTTCATTTAACATAATGGCTTTCTCCCCCTCCCCTTTTTTTTGTCTGTTTCCTTCCAGGTGCTCGATCCTTGCGTGTAGTGCTTATGTGGCTCTGGCTTTGGGGGATAATCTTATGGCATTGAATCATGCAGATAAACTTCTACAGCAACCAAAGCTGTCAGGGTCTCTTAAGTAAGTCTGGTGGGGTCATTTCTTCTTCCTCAGCCCTTTTTTTTTGCTGGAGAGTTCTGAGTTGAAGCTTCCCATGTCTGTAGTTGCTTGCCAATTCTGTATCTGATGCAAAGAGTTGCTCGGCCTGCTCCTGTTCTTGTTGGAGCCCTGACTAAGTGTCCATTGACATGCAGGAACATGAATTCCCTCCTTTGTGCACGAATTCCATATAATTTGGAATCTATTGCTGCTTTTGTTGCTGTTTCTCCAGCTCTGGGTCCCAAGCAGCAGCAGGACCATTAGGTCTCTGTTGTGATTCACTGTAGGGTTGCATGTGCTTGTGTTGGCCCAGCACAAGGGGCAGGGATGTGTGCAGCTGTGGGTAGCCAACATCAGCCCAAACCCACACTGCTGAAAGGTCACTTATGAAACTACAGCCTCAGAGGGGAAGGTTTGCTCAGTCACTCTGGGTACCAGATCTTGTGTGTGCAGGACTGTCACTTCACCTGCTACTGCTGCTTATATAGCAGCATTCTTCAGTTTCTCTTGTTCACCTCTCATTTGGCGTTGTACTTTTTTGACGGATATTCAAAGTGCATTCTTTTTCTACCTCCCAGTTCTCCTACAGTTCTGCAAATTCAAAAAAGGCAACTTTAGCCTCATCCTTCTGACTTTGTGCATTTAATGCACAGGATAAAATATAGCAGAGATTATTACAGTACTAGCAGTTTTCAAAACTGGTAATGTACTTGTGGAAAGCAAGGTAACTCATGCTTATTTTTATATGCTGGCACCATGCTCCAAACTGGTCCATGCCAATTAAATTCTTTGGGTCCTGTTCTTGACACTACTGCAGGAGCTCATGCTTTTGCACAGTCATTGTATTAGCAAAATCTTCAAGAAGTTTGCAAGGTAACACATAATTTTGTGTTACCATTATGTAATGAAGGAAATGCTAAATGATAGGTTTTTTGCAAAGACAAAGAGGTGTGTATCTTGGTCCCAGGAAAATACATTTTTATTGAATGTAAAGTCATGTAACACTTTAAATTCTAGATATATTAATATTCTGGGGTGGCTTTTCTTAATTCTCTGAATAAAGCCACACCAAGGTACTTTCTCTGTGGAATGGTAATTCCTGTGCATGGATGAATTGTCATTATTCAGGTGTGGATTTTTTTTATAACTTTGGTGCCTAAAAGCAGTAAATGGTAGAACTGGGTATTATGAGAATACCTTATGAGCAAGTTAATTTCCATGCAAGTCTTCCCGGTAATAGTTCCCATGTGCTCACATTAAAAACTGCATTGCTTGACTCACATAACAAACTGGTGGGATTGCTGTGCTGACATTTGTACCCTAACCCTTTGCTGTTGTAGGTTTCTAGGGCATTTGTATGCAGCAGAAGCTCTCATCTCTCTAGACAGAATATCTGATGCCATCACTCACTTGAACCCTGAGAATGTCACTGATGTTTCCCTTGGGATCTCTTCAAATGAGCAGGATCAAGGTTAATGCACCCACACTTCATTATAACTGGTTATGCTTTCAGCTCCCTTCCTGCTGTAACTTTCTAGACACAAATATAATGATGATTAAGACATTTTGTTTTAAGACCTGTAGGTTATTGCAGGGTGGGGGAGAGTGTTGTTTGTGGGTTTGTTGTGTTTTTATTTTCCTGGCTTCAGTTCCTACTTTGTGTTTGGTGTGTCTTTTCCCTGTTTGTCATTCCTATGCAATGGTTAATTCTGTAGCATCAATAGGACTGTATATTGTAGTATTCTTGAATGTATATTGAAGGAACTTTGGAAAGCTGCTTTTGTTAAATGTGCTATTATGGTTAAGTTTGGGTTTCATACCATCTCTTCCAGCACTTTGGTCTTTAAACCAGGCTTTGACGTAGCACTGGAATCTAACTTAGTGTGATACAGGAGTAGGGAGAACTTAGTTAATTTGTATCTTAGTCTTCTTGTTGAGAGTGTGTATTCTGTAAGAGGAAAGTGCTTCAGAACCCATCTGTATAGTGAGGTCTACAGAGCTGTGATTCCAGTGACATGTCTGCAGTTTAACTTCCCTGTACTCATCTGCAAATCTAAAAGCACAACACTGAATGAAGTCTTAAATGACATAAACTCCAGAGCAAACTGATGTTTTCCCTCTTTAATGTCAGACCATGAAGAAAGCAGAAAATTTGTATCTTTGTATTATTTTTTAATAACCTTTAAGAAAGGTCACAGAATATGACAGGGTTTGTTTTGGTTTTTTTTTTCTTTGCAGGGTCTGACAAAGGAGAGAATGAGGCAATGGAGTCTTGTAAGTACCAGCCACTGTATTCAGCAGAGTACAAGAACTTACTTGGCCAGTTGGAATAGAAGTGTAAGAAAAAAAAGATGTTTATTTTTTTTTCATTGCAGCTGGCAAGCAGACACCACAGTGTTACCCCAGTTCGGTCACGTCTGCACGAACAATGATGTTGTTTAACCTTGGAAGTGCTTACTGCTTGAGGAGTGAATATGACAAAGCTCGAAAGTGTCTTCATCAGGTATGAAAAACAAATCTCAAGGCACCTTTAGGGACAAATGTACTTCCTTAAAAGTGCCATTTAGATCATAGCAAATTCTGGTGAATTTACAGCCCAGGTTTATTTGCAGACTCTGCTGAAATGGTGGTTTTCTTGTTTCTTTATGAAACAGTCTCTATTAGAAACAAAATTAAGAACTCAAAATTTCTTACTTGTGTAAAAGGTTCAGTAACACTACAGGCAGCATTTTGTTTTCCTTAGGTCATATCAGAACAGTGGAAGATTACTAGGAAGCCTTCTCATGTTTTCTAAGTTTGCTCATTTGTTTGGGGTTTTTTGAGGTCTTTTTAATGGTCTAGTAGCAATTGTTATATTTCGGAGAAGGCTTTCTCCCTAGTCATTTAATAACTCACCATCAGAACTATTATCTTTAGGGCTGTGAGAACACACTGCAATTCTGCTGGAAGTATGTTCCTTGTCTGCCTTTTGTCCCAAGAACTCTCAAGTACTGCTTTTGAAATGCTGTCTCCACTTAGCCTGTGTCACGTCACCTGGTCCTTCTCATGGCTGGGACCCAGCTCTTTCAGTCATGATGTTTCTCTTTTTGCAGCCATTCCTGTCTGTCAGGAAGACTACTTGGATGCATTGTTGAGCTACAAACTGAAACAGCAGCTTCCAAATTATTTCACAGTAGTTGTGTATGTGAACAGATTCAAATCCTTGAGGCTCCCAGCTACTTCAGGCAGTTGTCTGGTTCTTTTTCCTCCTGAGGCTTCTTATGATGAGGCAGGTGTCTGTGCTTGGGCTCTGTAACACCTGTGCAAAGCCCAAAGGGAGTGCAAGGCCACCCATGGATATAAAATATAGTGGGGCTCTGCAGCTACAATAAACTCATTGACTTCATAGCTGAAAAATGGTTGTATATGGAAAGCTAATAAATGATTGTTGTTAAGTTTGATGCTGAACTTTGGAGCAGTGGAGGTTACCTTCACCTGTCACCTCACCAGGAAACCACACTAGTCTGGCCCAAGAATTACAGATCCATATGAACAGAAGCACACAGCAGATGGTCCTGCTAATTAGTGTGAAACAATCTTGCTATGTAGATAATCTTGCAGTCTCTCCTTGCATGCTTAAACCTGATGGAGTGTATTAGTTTGAAAAAATCTGATCTTAGTTAATGAATTGTTATTTAGTTTTGTTATCTAAGATGGTAGTAGCAATCTTGTCAAGGGGCACTTTGTTTGTGCTGGATCTTTCTCTTAAGCACTTATTCTCCCCACCCTCTTCTTTTTCAATAAGGCTGCTTCACTGATCCACCCCAAAGAGATCCCTCCAGAGGCCATCCTGCTGGCTGTGTATCTTGAATTACAGAATGGTAAGTTGGGAAATGTTGCATCAACCTAAATTTGGGCTACAAAGGGAGGAGGGCAGTAGTCCTCATTCCTACTCCATGTAGAGTTGTGCCAATATTTTGAATGATACCCTTTAGGCCCTGCCTCAGCTCCATTTTACACTGCTGTGGATCCATGTCTGGGCACCTTCCCTTCCATAGTTTATTGCCATCCTGTTCTTATACACTCCAGACTTCCTAAACATTCATTTTCTGAGCTGAAGTTTTCTATACTTCGTGCAGAAGTCAGTGGTCTCGGATAGGCTCAGTAAAACCCTTGATGAGGTTCATTCATACTAAAAAGAGGGTTTGGAAAGCTTTCTCCATGAAAAGGCAGCCACAATCCAGGTTTCCCAAAGAAGCCTTGTCAAGGCCTGTGTAGCAAGTATGGCAGCAAAGCTTGTAATAGTGGTAACTGTCTCTTCCAAAATGCTTCCTTTCGAAGGTTCACTGTGTTTGTATGAGGGAAAAGCTCTGCATAATGGGAATCTGGAAGAGTTGCACTTGAATTCTGCAGTGTGAGCAGACTGGTGCAGCTGCTGGTTGAAGCTGTCTCGGTTGTGGACCTGTGGCCCTTGGGGGGTACTTAATATCCAAGTGTTGTGAAATGTTCTGTGTGCCTGTTCCCCTTCAGTGATGTTCATTGCAGGCAGGCAAAGGATTTGAGCATTTGCATTTGGAACTGAGACTTCTGCAAAGCTTTTCTTACAAAGATGTCTCTGAATTGGAATTTTGGGAACCTTTATTTCTGCAACAAAGATGTACAGAGCAGAAGAGAGTAGGAAGTGGGATTTACATCCCTCACCCCCTTCCAAGTATATAACTGAAAGAGGCTAAAGACATTTTTTGTTCTATAAATGACAACAAAATGATGCAGCTCCTCTGAAACTAAAACTTCAGTGAAAGAAAAGTATGAGGGAGAAATACTGTCCTCAGAACTCAGTGTCTTTTCTCCTGTAATTTTACAAGTTGAATTTTTAACAAAGAGTAAGTTTTCCATTTATATTGGTGGTTATTTGATGGGCCATACGGATAGTTGAAAATCATATTTCTTTTAAAAACATGTTTTGTCCCCTTGGCATTTGCATTACTGTCTGCAATGTCACAGTGTGAGAGCCTCACTGTGCAGCTGGGAGAGAGAGGAGGTGCCCTTTTGGAAATTAGAAGGTGCTTTGGCATCTTCCAGCTCTGAGGTAAAAGCTTGATGTCTTCAGCTAAGAATAGGTGGACGCAATCAAAACTATTTTCTTCAAATTTACTGTTGTCTACTGCTTTTCCTGGCCACGTCAGCATTTTACTGGAGAGGAAGGAAATTTCACCTGGCCTGGGCCCAGGGCTGGCTCATCATCTCTGTCCCTGAACAGTAATTCCTGTGTCATAAAATGGTATTTTGGGTTTTTTAATTGAAACTTGTCTTGTAGGTAACACGCAGCTGGCACTGCAGATCATCAAGAGGAACCAGCTGCTCCCTTCTGTGAAAACCCTCTCTGACATGCGGAAAAAGCCTGTTTTCCAGCCAGTCCACTCCATCCAGCCCATTCAGATGCCAGCTTTCACCACTGTTCAAAGGAAGTGAGGTTGTGCTTTAACCTGCTGCTGCCCTGATCATGAGGGCTTGGGATTTTGTATATTTTTTTAACCTAGGACACCTGAATACCCCAATTGCTGGAGTGTGTTTGTTTATGTAAGTTTTTAATAAAAGATGTAAACCAAGAGACTTGTTCGTAAAGGTTATTTCATGAATGATGGGAGGTTGGTAGCTGTGTTGAATGGGAGTGGCAGTTTATTTACCAAAAAAAATGGTTAGCCAAGTGTGTAATTCTGCTCTTTTTGAAGAGAATAGAGGGGAGAGCAGTGAGTGGAGAGAACCATTTCCCTGAACTAAAGTCCTGCTGAAATAGCAGTTGAACTGTTGTGTTGGCTGCTGTTTTGACACATATGAGCCATGCACTTCCTCAAAGAAGAGGGAACCTGTTTCTGTTGGCCTTTTAGTTTGGTTTGGGTTTTTTTTTCTTCTCCCTGGTTTTCCTTTGCCCATCAGAAACATGTAATGGTGCAGGTACAGTGGAAGTTGTGTGCCTGGCTGTAAGGAAAAGGTTGGGTTTTGTTTGGGGTTTTTTGTTTGTTTGTTTGTTTTTTGTTTTTTTTTTTTTTGGTGTTTGCTTGGTTTTTTTGTTTTGTTGCTTTTGGTTTTTTGGGGTTTTTTGTGTGTGGGGGGGGCGGGGTTTCGTTTGTTCATTTTTTTGTTGTTAGGTATGGGGTGCTTTTGGTGGTTTTTTATTTTGCCTTTTTTTCTTAGTTGGATTTTGGTAGTATTTTAATCTAGTTTCCACTGTAGAGGAATACCTCTTTCTTTCAAAAAAAAAAAAATCTGCCTTTTACTCAAACGAAGATGGCAGCATAATCAAGGACCCTCTGGTTAGTTATTGGGAGTACAGGAGGGGAGGAGCCATCCTACCTTGGGACTTATGCAGGCATAAGATGATTGGAGCCCAACAAGGAGCCCGAGCCCAGCACTTCTCACAGTCCCTCCAGGGCTGTTTTGTGCAATTTCAGCTATCCCAATAATCTCCAGCGCAGAGCTGAGCTACCACCTTATCTCCCTGTGCTGCTGGTGGTGTACTTTGCCTCCAGCCAGCACCAAGGTCACTTTTCCAAGCAGCACTGGGATGTGGGGCCTGCAGCTTCTGCTCTCGGTAACGGGAGTGTGAGGTAATGCAGTGTCCAGGAGAGGAAGGCAGCAGGACAGCCCTGGGTTTGTCTCCCCATCTTGCAGAAACCAGCTGACAGAAACAACAGCAAGTGTATTAAACAACGTGCAAGTTGTGGAGTGTGTCTCCAGCAGGAAGCAGTACAGCAGCAAGCTTGAGAGCTGCTGCTCTCCCTCGGGTCAGATAACTGCTGCGCTGCTTTTCAACCCTTTCAGAATAACAACCAGTAGCTGCCTTTTCCAGTAACTTTTTTATCACTGCAGGAGGTGCAATGCACCCTTGGCCTCAGGTAGGGGCAAACAGTTTAGAAACACTAGGAATAAAAAAAAGTATCAGGAAAAAGTAGGTAGCCATCACACCTTTCTGGAAGACGGAAGAAAGGGAGCTGATCCATCCTTTACGTCGAAGTAGATTGACTGATTAAATACAAAAAGGTTCGAGATGCTCCCTGTGTGGTCCCGGGCCCTGAATAGAGAAGATTCTTCCCCGCCCCCCCAGGAATGCGGGGCATTCACATGCAAAAGATGCTCTGGCCGTGCCCGGGCTCGGTGACGGATGCAGTTGTTTCCCAGATAAGGCACATCTTATCGCAGCCGCATTTGCACGTGAGCCGCAGCCTTCGGCCCCAGCTCTCCCCGCCCGTGCCTGCTCCGGTGCCCTGAGGCGGCTCAGCCCCCACAGCAGCTCTGCCGCTTCCCCCCTGCCCGTGGCACTGCCTCACACGGAGGGATGGATGAGCGCTGATGACGGCTTTCAGCCTCCATCGTTTACTATTAACAGAAAAGAAAAAGTCAAAACACATCAAGGGAGGCAGCAGCCAAGGACCTGGCTTCTCCCTCCAGTCCTTTTCTCTTCCCTCAGTTGCTTTTAGTCTCTGTTAGGAAAGAAGCGAAGGTCAAGTTAAACTGTGAGCTGTCCTTTGATAGAAAAAGGGGGAGCATGAGCAGCCCAGGCTCAGCAGTGGGCTGAGTTAGTAAAATCAATAATTCTTACCAGTTTGGTTTGGGCCACTTCCTGAAGGAAAGGGCACCTGTCCCTAACTCCCCACCATCCCCTTACCTCCAGGATCTCCTCTGCAGGAGGGTCAACTCTTTCCTCCAGCCATGACAATGAGGACTTTTTCTAACAGCANGTGAGGTAATGCAGTGTCCAGGAGAGGAAGGCAGCAGGACAGCCCTGGGTTTGTCTCCCCATCTTGCAGAAACCAGCTGACAGAAACAACAGCAAGTGTATTAAACAACGTGCAAGTTGTGGAGTGTGTCTCCAGCAGGAAGCAGTACAGCAGCAAGCTTGAGAGCTGCTGCTCTCCCTCGGGTCAGATAACTGCTGCGCTGCTTTTCAACCCTTTCAGAATAACAACCAGTAGCTGCCTTTTCCAGTAACTTTTTTATCACTGCAGGAGGTGCAATGCACCCTTGGCCTCAGGTAGGGGCAAACAGTTTAGAAACACTAGGAATAAAAAAAAGTATCAGGAAAAAGTAGGTAGCCATCACACCTTTCTGGAAGACGGAAGAAAGGGAGCTGATCCATCCTTTACGTCGAAGTAGATTGACTGATTAAATACAAAAAGGTTCGAGATGCTCCCTGTGTGGTCCCGGGCCCTGAATAGAGAAGATTCTTCCCCGCCCCCCCAGGAATGCGGGGCATTCACATGCAAAAGATGCTCTGGCCGTGCCCGGGCTCGGTGACGGATGCAGTTGTTTCCCAGATAAGGCACATCTTATCGCAGCCGCATTTGCACGTGAGCCGCAGCCTTCGGCCCCAGCTCTCCCCGCCCGTGCCTGCTCCGGTGCCCTGAGGCGGCTCAGCCCCCACAGCAGCTCTGCCGCTTCCCCCCTGCCCGTGGCCCTGCCTCACACGGAGGGATGGATGAGCGCTGATGACGGCTTTCAGCCTCCATCCAGATAAGGCACATCTTATCGCAGCCGCATTTGCACGTGAGCCGCAGCCTTCGGCCCCAGCTCTCCCCGCCCGTGCCTGCTCCGGTGCCCTGAGGCGGCTCAGCCCCCACAGCAGCTCTGCCGCTTCCCCCCTGCCCGTGGCACTGCCTCACACGGAGGGATGGATGAGCGCTGATGACGGCTTTCAGCCTCCATCGTTTACTATTAACAGAAAAGAAAAAGTCAAAACACATCAAGGGAGGCAGCAGCCAAGGACCTGGCTTCTCCCTCCAGTCCTTTTCTCTTCCCTCAGTTGCTTTTAGTCTCTGTTAGGAAAGAAGCGAAGGTCAAGTTAAACTGTGAGCTGTCCTTTGATAGAAAAAGGGGGAGCATGAGCAGCCCAGGCTCAGCAGTGGGCTGAGTTAGTAAAATCAGTAATTCTTACCAGTTTGGTTTGGGCCACTTCCTGAAGGAAAGGGCACCTGTCCCTAACTCCCCACCATCCCCTTACCTCCAGGCTCTCCTCTGCAGGAGGGTCAACTCTTTCCTCCAGCCATGACAATGAGGACTTTTTCTAACAGCACAGACAATTAAGAGGGGCTTTTTCTTTTTTGCATCCTGATAGAAGAGAAGGCTTTTTCTGGGTAGTACAGAAACACACACACACACAGAGTTGCCATGAAAAAAACCTCACATTTATTTGATTAAACAAAAATAAAATAAACTGCATAGGAACATTTTAAAGTCCAGAGAGACACTGACTTTGTTTTAAGGCTGCCAGTAGCTGATACATCGTCTCCTTGCTACATCCTTCAGCCTTCCCTATGGACCACAAAGATACATTCAGAAGCCTCCATTAACACAAGGGTTCTAACATTTTGTTCACTTATTCTACATAAAAGTTTGCACATAACCTGTCATGCTTTCTTCTCTGCAGTACTCAACATCTGACAAGTAAAAATTATATCACTTTTTGTCCATGTAGAAATGTGATGCCCTTTTTGGAGCATGGCAATTCTTATCACAGCCTGGCTCATTTTCAATTAGATACAAAAGCTCTGAAAAGCTCATTAAAAGCCTCCTGAGATACTTTATTATTGTTAGGAGAGCAGCATGATTAGTCACTAAAGTAGAAAAGAAATAACAGAAGAGGAAACTAAAAAACCAAATCAACTCAAGATGCCCAACATCCAAAGAATGACAAGATCAGCCCTATGCAAACCTGCACCGAGGCAACGCTACTCATAAATCAGTAGTGAGAATTTTGTAGGATGGGGCATACATCTACAGCCAATTAAATGGGGGGGGGGGAGAAAAAAAAATGCATGTTTGACATTGGTTTCATGGGGCTGAGTTTCATTTTGTTCCAGGCTTGCAATTTCTATTTGAGTTAAATCTCAGGCAAGTGTTCAACAACCTCAGCTCCTCCAAGGACCTGTGCACGAAGCAACCAGGGCATGACAGGTAATGCACAGTACAAACAAGAGTCACAGACGTAAGAAACCCCCACCAACTCAGGTGACTAAGCAAACCTTACAAACTAGTTAAAAACCTCTTAGTCATTTTAGGAAAAAAAACCAAACAAACCAACCAAACCTAAAAACAAAACCCAGAAACAGACATCTCTCCCTCAGAAGGAAAAACTACTACATTGTCTGAAAAGTACTCTACAAACCTATAAAAGGACCTTTTTTTTTTTTTTTAAACTAGTTCGGTAGTTCAAAAGGAAGTTATTTAACTACGTCAGTACACAGACACTTAACATTCAGTCAGTAAGGCTCTATGAAAAGAGCTTAAAAAATTATCTACCTGAGTTTGTAAGTTGATACAATCATTAATAGAAGGTCTAAGACCATGCAGGTACACAAAGCATTTTTAGAACCATTATTGGTTGAACAATGATGGAAAAAGATGCCAGTCTGGCTTGTTAACCCGTAAGATCACTTAGAGACATCAATGTACATTTCCCACCATAACATTTACCAAACCCAACACAGCCTATTGTTATTAGGGGTCTCCTGTACCCACTTCTGCCACCCCTTAATATGAACTGGGGAGGAAAAAGGATTTTTTTTTCCCCCCAATAGAGTAGCCTGAAAACGTGCTTCTGCAACTTTACTCCACAGGTAAAACTGGGGGTATGTTGCATGTCACTACTAAACTTGCCTAAAACCCCAAGACACTGGTTTTAAACTGCTTCTCCTGAGTATGTCTGAACCTAAGCTGCCCTCCAGGAATAGGAACTTGATTGCTTTGTCATGGTGGAAAAAATCCCATTGAGTCAAGCAAGCTACTAATACAATCACCAAGTCAATAAAATAAGAAATCAGGACCTTATTCCCTTCAAGCATTTGGTATAGCATTGTGTTTATAGCAATCATAATCACCAGTCTTCCCAAACAGGACACATTGGTAAGCATGCATAAAAGTTTTTCTCTTGTAGAGAGAAGACCTAAAGGTCTAAGGGACATAAGTACACTGCAAATGAACATGAAATATGTCACATCAGCCGGTAGTGTCATAATACTGAACAAAAGTTTACACTTCCATACCTCGTAGTGAAACCAGAACAAACTCAAAAGTGTTTCAGGTCTCAGTCCAGTTTGCCTGAACATTTGGTTTTATTTACAGATTCTCTAGCAAGGGCAGCTCAATATCTCCACAGGCAGGCAGCAAAAACAAAAGCAAACAAAAGCAAGCAGTCACCACATAGTACACACTTAGTATCTCTGTTTCAATTAAAATGCTTTTCCAACAGGCAGGATGAATCCTCCCCCCAGGCAGATTCTCAACTATTTCCCAAACCTGTCTGATGCTAAATTGAGGTAGATGATTTACTTCTGCAAAGTGAGGTAGAACTTCAAGCAAAAGATAGTGGCATCTTTAGTTGTGCATTTTGTACCACAGCAAACTGGGTTTCAAACTCCCAAGGACTCAGAGACCAAAGGTACAAAATATTTGTCTAACGCAAGTACCAGTGTTCCTTTTTTATACAGTTCCAAACTGTTTGTCTAAATATCTCTACTTTAAAATACCCTATTACCTTTTGGCACCATTTGGCTTACACTCCTTTAAAAAATAAACAAAACTTTGGCACAATATTTTTTTTAAACTAGGACTGAACAAAGAAATCTTATGATCGAAGTTATGGCAAGATGAGCCTATAAACCCGCTCTCTTCAGAAATTAATTTTGGTTTAACTGTAACATAACAGACTGGGCCCACTCTCCTTCAGTTCCAAGGGAATGCCACATCCAAGTGACTTGTTCCTTCTCCCAGGTTGGTTATGTCTGGCCCTAACATGCATTAGTTTTCAGGTGTTATCTTCCTTCCCTTGCTTTCTTTAAAAGTTTAAGGTTTACAGGCTTCCTTAAATAACTTATATTTAAAAGGTACTAAATAAAAAGGAGTGAGTTATCTGAAGGACCTGCATTATCAAGCACTGAATCTGCTTCAGTTTGCTACTAAAATTCCTGCTTAAATAATTCTGAGAAAGGACAAGATTGCTTTATATGCTGAACACCCAAACCAGCCACACTGATTGCTGGTAACATTTTGTCAGGCAAAAGGTTTGCAGAGAGCCACTGGTTTAACATGGCATAGAGAAAATCCTTTGGGAGTTCTAGTAGACAGCTCTGTCACCCACATTTGCCGTTCCCCAACGAAGAGGCACACACTCACTTTACCCTTCTCCAGGCTACTTCCCCTAGTTAAGAAGGTTATTCTGAATGCTTGTTTGGTTTGCAATCCAGCTTCCCAGCTTTGCTTTTCCTCTCTCCATGCATGTATGTTATGATAGTGGGGCATTAACCTGAGAACATGCATGGAAAAGCAGAGCAAGGTTTGAATCTCATTTAAGTATATTACTTTTTAATAAGCCCCTATGGGGCATCTGATGTTGGCATTGTATATTAGCACTACTTTTTTTCATTGCATATAAAAAACCACTCAATTTTATAAGCTACACTACCACTTTTCAATGAGACCAAGTGTGCTTAGCACTATCTATCACAAAGATAAGGAATTCTTTTGGGTAGCTAAACAGTAGTGTTTTTAAAACGAAAAAGCTCCCCAACACATGAGGTCAAACACTCAAGGTTCGGTTTGCAAGCAAATCCCACTGAGTTAAACAGACAGCAACTTCGAAAGAGTTCAAGTCATTCCTCTTCCTGACTGAGCTGGGCTGGGGGGTTGTGCAATGGCTCCATTCAAAACAGCAAAGGGCAGCTTCAGTGTCTGTCACCTTCCACACGGTGCAGGCTGGGGGCGCAAAAAGGTTCCTCCAGTTCAACACAATCCTGACTGCACACTTCACTTTTTTTAATGCCTGGAAAAACAACTCCCTTCTAGCTGCAGAGAAGGGCAAACCCCACAAGCATTTAAGCACAAGAGCATTTCTAGGACACTTCAACACTGTCAGCCACTCTGGTCAAAGTATTACGAGACCTGGCATTTTCATTAAGACATGATAGGATAAATGCAAGGACACTGCAGACAAAACATTAAAGCTTTTAAAACCAGTTTTCTTTGGTATCTACATCTTGCAGGCTATTAGTTTTCACAGCCCAAGTTGCAAATAATTCTTGGGCTGAATAATACAAGACAACCACGGACATTTGTCACAACTGTAGCCCACTCCCAAGAAGGGAGGTGTGTAGGCAGGCAGAACTTGCAAAACTTGAAGGTAAACTAGCTCTCACTCACACACATTTTGTGTGGCCACAGAAATTTAATGACAGACATCTGTATAAAAGATTATCCTTTCAAGACTGTTTTTAAACCATGCCATCCTAAGATTAAGCCTAACTGAAACACACTGCTTTGAAGAGTCTGCTCCCTTAAGGCTTTGGCTGAAAGGCAGCACAGTTGTTTTATCCCATTTAATTTAGGTGTTTTTCCTCACCCTTCTTTTGAAAGAGGTTTTGCCATCTCATGAATCTTTCTTTCTGGTCCTTTAGTTTAAGCCTCCTCTAAAGTGGCAGCTCTCTCTGTCTGCACACATCGGTATCTCTACAAAACCCCGAAAGTTAACACTCCTTGGAGGGGAAAAGCAGCAAGAAGGAAAGTGCACCTTGTGATTTCTCACAAACTTGTAAAGAGCCTTTCAACCTCAGGTCACTTTTGTGCATGGTGGCTGGCAGAGAGATGAACCCTTTCCTTGGAGCATAGTTAAGGCTCTTCAGACTTTTTGACAATGACCATGTTTACATTTCAGAGATCTTCTCTTGCAAACAGTAAGGTAAATCCCATGGCATTTCCAAACCCAAGAGTACTGACACATGAGTTTTTGCATTGCAGAAGAGCCCTCTGTTTCCCACTGTAAACAATTCTTCTTTACCAACACCAGAGGGTGAAGCTACAGGTCTGTAGAGACCGTATCTGCATGAACAGCTAAACCAGAATGCAAGAAATTGAAGAATAAAACCAAATCCTTCCAGGGATTCAAAGTTATGTTTTGCTAAAGAGATCTCTGTTCTCCCAAAAAGTTTCTGCTTCTCAGAACACCTGTTTTTATATCCCCTAAAGGGCAAACTTCCCCTGCCTCCAAGCTTTTAAGGATCATATACTTTAATTTTACACAGAATTCTTTGGTACTGCCCTGGGAAAAAAGCAGCAAAGTTTCACCTTGATGCCGTTTGCCTTCAGCTGGTACTGGTAATTCTTCACTTGGATCTGTAGCCAGAGATCCTGCAGCAGGGAGTTACAGGCCCACCCCACCCACCCTAAAAGCTACAGTAGACATTCCCAAAATCTTCAGTCCAGCTCTTTGGGGAAGTCAGAAGATGAAAAAAAAAATAGTCACTGATAGAGTTATTGCAATCCTCTCTAAACAAGAAAATCCAAAACAAAACAAAGCAAAACAACTGTTGACTTCTCCAAAACACACCCTGAATCTCCAAAGCTGTGCTTATTTCTCACTTTTGGAAAAAGGTACCACTTCTGTTCTAACAAAATTAAATGTTATTCCCTCAAAGTCTCTCTATGGGGAGGGGCAAAAAACACTAGTCATTTCACAAGAAAGTAAACCAAAAGGGTTTGATTTTCCCTATTTCAGTGCTCCTCATAACCTCTTCTGTTACCCAGATTAGGGGCACTGATAAAAAGAAACAGTAACTTTTTTCAAACTAATTTAGCTTTCAGGTGAAAAGGGGTAAAAATGAAATACTCAATGACAGGATACATTAAAGGAAGCCTTGCTTTTTATCTTAACTTTACAATGACTGCACTAAGCCACTAAAATGAACAATTTGGTTTAAACTTAAAGAATTTTTGTGCATTTTCATCAGCTTCACTTTGTGCTGTTAAATTACTGTTTTAGTAAAACAATACACAAACATGCCAAAAAAGATGCAAACTTGCTCTTCCTGGCGAGTGAATCCCACTCACTTTCACAAAACTTTCAAAGTTGTTTGGGAACAAGATGCTGTGCTCGCCAGTAAATCAAACACACTGAGGTATAAAAAGGAGAACAGGAAAAAGTTCTCTGCTGCAGCAGCAATTCAAAAAAACAAAAAAACAAACCAACAACAAATGTCCCGCCCTCCCATGTCCCCACCCACAGAACTGCAGAATGGTCAAGAACACAAATTCTCTACGAACACCTACTACCATTTTCTCCATTTAAAAAGTTACATAGCGCCTTTCCTGGCTTAGTCTAACAGAACTCACCACACAAACCACCTAATGTGCACAGCAACACTTGTTTGTGCATGAAACCCCATGGGGGGGAAAGAGGTAAAACGTTCTGAACTATGAGTATGTGGGGATGGGGAGGGGGCAAGAAACCGGAGAGGGAAGGGAGGACAATGAGGTAGATAGAATTCAATTTTACAGGCTCACTCCCTGCAGAAAAGGTAAGTACATTCATCTGTAAAAAAATTAAAGATGAGGTAGGTTTGAATTAACGTTGTATTTTTTCATTTTCTTTTAGAAGAATTTCCCTGAGACAGTTTCTTCCTAATTCAAACACAGATTAGAAGACGAGAATTCGATTGTTTCCAAAGTCGACCACAACAATCATGCCATCAGGGGTGACAGCTATACCTGAAGGACGGTCCATCTGACCAAAGCCGCTTCCCTGAGTGCCAAACTTGCATAAAAAGCTACCATTGGACTCGAATATCTGCACCCGGTGGTTCCTGGAGTCGGCCACAATGATGCGCCCTTCCTGATCCACCGCCACTCCCTGCGGGCGCAGGAACTGCCCGTTGCCGGTGCCCTCGGAGCCCAGGAAGCGTGCGGACTGGCAATCTGGATGGATGACCAGGAGGCGATGGTTGTTGAAGTCCGTCACTACCAAGTGGCCCTCGTGATTGAACGTCACACCTCTGGGGGAATCAAAGTGCTTCCAGAGTGCCCCTTCGAAGCCGTACTTGTTAAGGAACACGCCGTCGGGCCCGAACAGCTGAACGCGATGGTTCCTCGTGTCAGAGACCAGGATCTTGCCCTCTGCGTTGACAGCCACATCCCATGGATAATTGAATTGCCCGTTCTTCGTTCCTTTCTCCCCAAACTTCAGAATGAACTGCCCCTCAAACGTGAAGATCTGGATGCGATGATTGTCCTTGTCGGCCACGACGATCCTACGCGAAATGTCACAGGCCACGCCGGCAGGGCGATCGAATTGGCCCGGCCGGGAGCCCAGCGTGCCAAACTTGTGATGGAAGGTCCCGCACGGCTTGAACACCTGGATGCGGTTGTTACTGCGGTCGGCGACAATGATGTAGCCCTCTTTGTCGACGCTGACGCCCCAGGGGCGGCAGAGCTTGCCATCGCTGTCTCCCTCACTGCCGAAGGACAGCCCCGGCAGCCCGATGCCGATGTAGCTGCGCCCAGACTTCACCACCACTTTGAAGGGGCTGTTCTCAATGTGTTGGTTGCACATCATCACGGACACCAGGTGCTCTCCCTCCAGCTGGGGACGGTAGCTGACCAGGTAGGTTCCGTTCTGCTGATCGCTGACGTCCGCCCCGAAAAGGTTTCCATCTGGGCCCATGACCACTGCGGAGATCATGTCACCCCCTGAAAGGCGAGGCTCCCCGTCGTGGTCGTAGCCGATCACGGTGAAGGAGGCCACCTTGCCCTGCAGCGCACGCTTCAGACCTTCCCCCGTGGCTTTGGTCAAGGGAGCAAAAGCCCCGCTGCTGACAAAGCCCATAGATTTAATGGCCATATACAATGCCTGGTCAGGGGGGGTGAACATGATCCTGTCATCTTCCTGTGGCTGGAGAAGGCCTCTGACGTTCTTCAGCTCCTGCACCTGAGCCAGCATGCGGTCCCGAGCCAGAAGAATATCCATGGTACGACCCTCCTCCAGGACCTGCTGAACAGCACTAATGGTGTTATCCAGCTTGTTTAGGTTCTGACGTAACTTCTCAACTTGCAAGTAGAGTGACTTGGCCTTGACTTGGCGAATCTTTTCCACCTTGTGGGAAACGGGGGAGAGAAAAGCACACTTACATCAGGAAAGACAGACCACAACACAGATTTCCTCCAGTCTCCCTTCTACATAAAAGCCAGCTGGACAGTTGTTATAGCACGTGGACACACAGCTGCAGAACAAACATCTAAAAGCCAGGATGTAGACAAGAAGAAACAAGGAAAGCTAATTGTTTATCCAAATTTAGGACTATTAGTCTCTCCTACCCTCCAGGCAAAACCATACATTCCTATCCTGCAGATCTGCTGCATCAGAGTGACATTTGAAAGCGAGAATCACTTGCTTACTAGTAATTATTTGCTTTCCCAAATGCTATTCTGTTTTCTAGTCGCAAGGTACTTGACAGATCATCCACAGGCACATCTCATTTAGCCCCCAGGGAGGACAGAGGTTATTGCACCCTCTCAAGAAGAGCAGAGGCTGAGGCTTCACTAACCAGAACTGAGACCAATTTCAGAAAGTGAGTTGCTGTCCCACAGAGCTGAGCCTGGGAGTCAGCATCAGCTAATGCACATGGGCTCCTGTCATTCCCCTTTGTGCAAGCACTGCTGTCATGAGACTGGATAATACCAGACATCTATCTCCAGGGATTTTTAGGGTCCAATTATTTTAATATTTTCTTGTAAATACTGGCAGTCGTGCTGAGCTCACGCTTTAAAACAGGATGCTTTGTAAACGTCACTTCGAATAACACAGAAGGTTGCAGCCAGTCCCTGCTTGAGGGACTGAAGTTGCTGCAAAAATGGTTGTTTTGTAACTCATCTATATAAGCCTGTGTCTACCTTTACTTGTGAAAAAGCACTTTGGAGCATCTGACAAAGACACCTGCTTTGTAAAATTAATGTGACATGCACTTTTTCAACAATAAAGCAAAGCCTGCTTGACTGCAGAACAATAACTGGAATGCATTTTAATGATGGAAGACTCAATGTCTGAACACCCCTTGGTTAGACACTGACTACATAACATATGTACAAACATGCTATAAGTTGATGTATGCAGCTTTTACCAAACTGTAAAAAAAGAATTAGAGATGCTTCTTCCAATACATGTCCAAGACAAATTGATCTTAGGTCTCGGCTTAATCCTTAGACTCAGCTCTGGTACGCAAAATTGTTTATTAGCACGCTTGATACAAGAGCTTGTTAGACTCAGTTTGTTTTGCTAAAATCATTTACCACCATGTTTTCTTCTTAAAATAATGTTTTCCAACGTGAAGAGAACTTGCTCTCAGTGCAGATATTCCAACAAAGTGCATTTGTACAGCATCATGGGACAAAAAGAGCTTTAGGGGCAGCTCTTACTCCTCCTGTACTAGGAATACCTTAAAAGAGAAAGCTGCCAAGCTTCCTGGGGAAGGTTAGCAGTGAAAAGTGAACTAATCTCCCGCAATCCAAAACCTCAGAAAAAGCAGCCTTTAAAGTACACAAGCTATATAAAGTGCATTTTAAATTTTGCTATTGACACTTACAAAAGAAAACAAAGCTTCTCTTGCAGGGGATTTGTCTCACTGTAGCCAGAGCAGTTCTATGCAATTAACCTCTACCAGAGTGGTCATCTTGCTGGCAACAGATACTAAACCAGGAAATTACTGTTCCAATTCATGTTGCTGGAGAAGAGGGGAGAAATGCTCTAGCAGGATGGCACTGCTTCTGGGCAGCACGTGCCACACCAAGCACACGTACGTGCCATCCTGCCCAGCGCTGCGGTACAGGCAGCAGCCACACGGCACCTGGTTTCCAGCTGCACTCTCTGGTGCCACTGCTTCTTATAGAAGCAGTCTCAGTTTACTCATGAACCTTTCCCATCTTGACCAGACATTATTGCTCCCTTTTAGCACTACAGCAGTCATGTGGTCATTGGACAAATCAGCTTGACTTGGTGATCTAAACTCCTAATCCCACAGCTGAGAGTGTGCTCCTGTTCAATTCTACAAGTGGGACCCAAAGGGCCAATCCAAGCTAATCTGTGCTAAACAAGCAGAGAAAGGCCATGACCATTAAGTTACTTTTCTGAAATAAGAAGCTTGCCTGTTACTTCCTTTCCTCCTCTCAAAATACCACACATGCATTGTGGCTGAAACGAGCCCATCAGTTCGGGATTGCGCAGATACTCCTGCTGGAGAGTACTCTTTTCTTACGCTAGTTTAAAACAAATAATTAGAGGGAGGATGCTACTTTGATTGAGAGTAAAAGTTTTTAGGGATGGGGACAATGAAAGCTGGTCTCACAGAATTTCTACTAGTCTTTCTAAAAAAAAAAAAAGGACAGCATATACAGCTTTGCTCCTGTCCTTTACAAGGAGCAGATTGGAAAACTGATTATACTATGTACCTAATTCTAGAGCAGCACATTAAAGATATTTTGAAGACATTGTTTATAGAGGGGATCTCCTCTCGGGGCAGCTGCTGGGCCAGCAGGGGGAGCGCCCAGCCCGCATGTGGGGCTGCGCTGCTCTGAGGATGCAGCAGCCCCTGCAAAAACCCCACCAGAGGCTCCAGTTAAGGAAACCTGCAGTTTTCCTCGGATATCAGAATCTGGCTGTGCAATAGTTTAAGTATTTTTTCAGTTTGAAAAGCACTTGTCAGCAGTACAAACCACAAATGCAAGGGTGCATACCTTCCAGAGCAGCTCACACTCCCGCTCTTCCAAGGCCTTCTTATGTCTAGTGGTCACTACTTTGACTTCAGACTGCACCACCTTCGCTTTCATCTCGACTTGCTCTGCCACAGCCTGGGCCTGTTCAATACTCAGCTAGGGAGAAAAAAAGACAAACACACTTCAGGCTCGACCAAACCAATTAAAAATGCATCAGAGGACTGCTGCTTATATTTCACTACGCCTTCAGGTGAAGGCATAAAGTGACAACTCTTAGCTTCTTACTAGGCCTTCACCCATTTCATACACTGCAGTCTAAAAACTGACAGGATTGTTTACATACACCTATTACATGGAGTTTACACCTTCATTGTGGCCTTGCACCAACACCACAGCACTAAATTCCCTGTGCAATTCCAGCAAGCAGCTAGTATGGTGAACAAGAGACTAGCACAGAAATTCACACTCGTGTTTTCTTACACGTAGAGAACTCAGTTTTTCTACTCCCTCAAAATGGTTCAGACTGTTGTTGTGTGATGGATCCTCTTCTAGTAAGAAATGACACTGTAGGGAATAGACTGCGGTGTCTATGCATCTGAGCTGCACAGAAATACCCCTAACATAGCATGAAGTCAATCAATTTTAAAAGAAAAAAACAAAGAACAAATGGTTATCAGCAAAAAGCATTCACACCTTGGGTAGAGACCAAATTATTTCTAATATAACCTTGCAATGCTAGTATTTTAAAAACATTCTGTAGTAGGATTCTGCAGAATGTACACAGAAGGAGCACGTCTCTTTTCCCCCCTCAAATTAAAAATGGTTGCCTCAAAAAATCCTTCCTAAACTACTCCCAAGTTTCACAAAATATTACAGAAAGGGGCATAAAAACAAAGACCAGGTGGATCTGAAGAATCACAGCTCCCAATGGAAAAGGTTCAATTGCAATGGTTAACAATATTTTCAACACCTTTGTCGTACAGTAAACCAACGGATGAGTCTGTGAACCTCAAAGAGGTTAAAAAAAATATTAACTTATTAGTTACAAAATTCTAGAACAAAATGATGGCATGTGAAGGTATTCAGCCTAAAAAAGAGGGGGGTTCTTACCAATGTATACGAATACTTGAAGGGAGGGCACTGAGAGGGCAGAGCCAGGCTCATTCCAGTGGTGCCCTGTGACAGGACCAGAGGCAATGGGCACAAACTGAAGCAGAGGGTCCCTCTGAACATTATGAAACACTTTTTTTTCTTCAGAAATGCAGGCTTATTGAAGTCAGCAAATCAGTAATTTAAAGGCTTTATCGTAGATTCAGAACCTTGTGGAAGATACCCTCGGTTTAATTCTACATATGAGGATGAACCAATCTAAGAACCACCTGATGCAACAATCTATGAACTACCCAACATCAGCATCATCTAGAAAGTCAGACAGTACTTTGTCATCTTTCACTCAATAGTTGGTAGTATTTTTGAACTCTCAATTCAGCAGCTTCTCGTTTATGCCAACAGTTGGAATGCTAAAACATAAAAACTTAAATATAGCATTACTTGGACATTTTCATTCCGGGTAAGTTATTTTAAGACAACTAGTCTGAATTAAGACTTATTCTTTCAGGCCACATAGGAGATCCTTTTCTGAAAGAAAAATGAGACTAACTTGGCCAGGTGATTACTCTCTGGAGCCAAGTTGAAGACAACCCCGACGAAATCAGACAAGACAACATTTCTATCTTTCCTCTAAAGAATTCTCCTGCAAACTGTGAGGGGAAATCAGGAGTGCTACTTGACAGCCAGCCTGCAGCCCAGGACTCAGCAAGATGAACAGGTCTTTCAGCTCTTCCTCCTTCATGAGCTCCCAGAGTCACCGTCACTACAGTTTTAACAGGGAATGTCTTCAAACTCATAGCCTACATATCCCAGTCCCACTGGAGGCTGACCTGACCCGCCCCCTCACAAAGTTTCTGGCAGGCAAATTTGACAAAAAATGAAAATCTCATTACAACATTTAGCAAAGCAGACATGAAGTCACAACTGGCCATGGATTAAGGCTTCATAAAAGCCAGAAGGCCTCAGACCTAGCTGGAAAAGGCCACACGTAACAATACTGTGCCTCTATCTCCTCTTCTTTGCCATTTAAATACAGAACCTGTCCTACTGTAGGGAAAAAGCATGCATTTCTTCCAAAACAGACCTGGATTCCCATCAAGTATAGCAAAACACCTTCCTTCTCTTGCAAAGAGAAAGAGGTATCTCCTTGAGAAGTGTTAGGGAAACTATCCACTCATATTCCAATTTTAACAATGATGTCTGTGAAAGCAGAAAAGCCTTGATTTACCTTTTTTTGCTTTTTATACAGCAGTAGGCATTTAGAAGCATGATCTATGTATATGCATCCCTTTTTACACCTTAGAGGTAGGAGCAATCCCAACTTCCCTCATTAAACCCCACTAAAACCAGTGTCCACCTTTGAAGAACTCCATCATAACAGGAGAGGTAGCAATTCCCTGTGGATGCTGTGATCCTTCAGCTGTAGGAACCAGGTATGGTAGGGCAAATAACAATAGCACAACGTTGTCTACCGACTACTCATGTCATCACCTGGATTTATTTTTACTTGCCCAAGTATGAACAGCTCAGATCAGCGGGGGATGCCCAAAATGCTATGACTCTAATATCATCCAGGATACTGGTGAAGTTTTGGTAAAATTCAGAGGATCCTGCACTCTGCCCAAATAAGCTGGAACAGCCTAGGAAGGCTGACCAGCATCAAACATGCAGAGTTATGATGGGGGGAACAGCAACAGGCAAGTTATCTACATCTGAAGCAAAAACCAAGAGCATTAAGCACGACTTTTGGGATTCTTCTTCACATGGAAATCCCTTGTTCACTTTGATTACTGTAAGATGTCAGAGTTCTGCCACACAAAACTCACTCCTGCTGTTCTGCAGGCATTTCCTGTGCGGAACTTGTCTTGGAGAGGTCAGCTTTTTAGGAAGCATGTTAAGCAGCAGCATTTCTTGTTCTGGTCAGACACCACACAATCTTTTTAACAACAAATACTCGTAAAGAAAAACAGCTTTTATGATGCTCTTTCCTCATGGTATGTCATAATTTTTCCAGTGCTAATCAATTAGATGGTCAATCAGTTCACACACTTGGGAGACAGAAGACAAGGCCTGTGTTTAGCCAAGAATTATGCTGGGTTACTGAATTTGAGATGGAGAACAACTGTTTTGTTTCCTGCTGTTGGTCAATGCAGTAAATCATTTATTTGCTGCTGTACCTTTCCACTTGTGGCTTCTCAGGGGTCTAAAGATGGCCAATACCACTCCCCATTCTATTAGAGATGTCACCAGTGCCTCGTGTTTGTTAAAAACAAGTAAAGGACTTTGCAGTGTATCTTAAAAACTTTACAGTGGAAAACGGTATTTTCAATCCCTCAAGAGTAAAACTGAAGTAGCAACAGCCCTTGTGCAGGTGATATGTTCCAGAGGGCCACCACACCAGGAAACTGCACACAGAGCTTCCAGTGAGGCAGACAAACGTGTTTGCATGAAGGAAAGCAATGCAGACATCCATCACTAGCTATGCTACCAGTGCATTTCAGTTCTGAGCAAAAGGTGAAAGGCAAAGCTATATTGGAAACTGAGTGTCCTTTGCAAGCTCCCTTTAGGTGGACACCTCTGTGAGCTCCCTTTTATGTACATTTCACCACCTGAGGGAAAAACTAGTCATGATCTTGCTGCAGTGGCTACAGCAACTGATGGTGCAACAAACCTATGAGGAAACCAAGTGCAAGAGTCAGAAGTAGCAAGGTAGGAGCACTATAGAACTTGGCCATGCTTCAGGATATCTGTGCTGACTGCAGAGGTGCCCAAATCAGGACCTGCCATTTTGCAGAATGGCAGCACTCAGCAATTTTTTGTATTTCCTGTCTTCTGTTGAACAGTAGGAACTAGAGCCTCAAGTTATAAAAAACTTTATATAATTCCATGTTTATTTAACTTAAATATTCCTATGGAATATTTGATGTTCTAGACTCCCCAAGTTTTCACTAGTGCTGCTCTTTTAAATGAAAAATATATGATCAAAACCATACATTGCTCCAGGAGAAAGAAAAACTGTTACAAAGCTTGTGTTCTGAAGAGCAACTACAGAGGTGCTGATGCCCTCACTGCATGGTTTCCGCTGTCTGATACTCAAATTAAATCAATATGTGCCCAGTTATGTCCACACAGCACACAGAGTTATTTGTATATAACTCAGCTCTCTGAAACAGCAGGGCCTGATAGTCCAGATGCTGAGCCATGTAGTTAAGATTACACCAATTCAGTCCAGGAATTTGTCCAATTGAACAAACTGCAGCCCAACACACCACAGTGGCAGCATCATGAGATGCATAAAGGCTGCTTATGGTAACTGTACTGCAACACATCAATGCTGGCTTGCATGAACATATTTGAAAAGGTCTCTAGGATTGTTTTATTCTGTCCATCCATCCATCCAAAGACGGGAGGGAGGCATAATTTTTCAAGCATTAATTTTGATATTTAAGTTTCCCAGTCTCAAGTTTTCCAATGAAGGTGCAAACCCTCTGGAGAGAAAATTCAAACTTAACAGCAAATTTTGATTCTACTGAAGAATTCTTCAGTATTTCAGGGGTGAATGGATCACAGATATTGAATAAAGAATATTAAACATACACTTTCCTACCTCAGTATGGAGAATTTACGCTTTAACCATTAAGGAATTTAAGACTAAGTTAACCCTACTTAGAGGGGAAAAAGCAGCTGAGATGCTTCTCTGACAAACTCCTCTCTGGCTTTTAAAAGCTTATTAAATACAAAAAATCCTGAAGGAAACTTTTTGGTATGTCTCGAGTTAGCCCTCTTCCACCAAATGAAAGGTGTTCCAGCCCTAAGTGGTTTGCTTTCAGTTCCTTAAGGTCACAAAAAGATACAGAGGGGGCTTGTTTCACTGAACTTTTCCAGTTACTTATCACTGTTTCAAAGCAGGATAAAACAACCAGGACATAACAGTTCGCTTTCTCCAGCACCAAGAACTGGATACAAACTCCCTAATGTTCTTACACTAGAAAAATGAACTGGAAGATCCTACACAGTTGCAGTGAAAGGTACTATGTGATTAACAAGCTTAGCAGTGAATTTGCAGTAATACTGGTGCAGCTATAGCACAAATCACAGTAGCTGGACCAATTTAAAGGCTTCAGTCTAATGCGTAAAACACTAAAACATTCTCACTTGAAGTTCCTCACAAAGATAATTTTAAAAGAAGCTTTGATGGAGAGAGGGCTAGAGGCCAGGTTAACTCGTGCCAGATACAACTAAACAATCATTTTGGTTTTTACTGCAAGAACAGACTTCTTGCCTACAGTTTTAGGCAGAACAGCAGTTTTGGACAGTGACACATGTCAAATCCATCTTCCCCGATAACCATCTGCTCGTATGCTGCACTGAGGAACTCACTGAAATACCACACAAAACAATAACTACAAGTATGAAGAAATTCAGCCTCTTGATATAAATCCCAGCTTTAGGAAAGAACAGTTGACTCCATTTTGTTGACAAAGCTTCATTTCAGATTCTCAAACCTGAAAGCCTGACTTCAAAGCCATGCACAAGGCTGCCTGAGCTAACTCAGTGTGACAAGCCCAAAATGATCCCTTGCAGCACAGCAGTGCCATCCTTCTCAGGTATCGACCTCCCAGCAGCACAGATCCATATGGTAACCCACTGGGAAGCTCCCACTGAAGGGCAGAGGCTCAGGGCAACAGATCAGCTTCCTCCTCTGGCCAGTTGAGTTCCTTACAGTACCCCCTCACACCCTATAAAGGTGTTAATCTATTTCATACCACTTCCCCCACAAATTTGGGAGGGAAACTCCTAAGCCTTTCATGATAGTAGACGAGAGAGCAGCTCCTGCTATGTTCTGCACATGACCAGTCTCACTGGTGAGGTGGGGCAGTGAGAAGCTTGCATGGTCAAACACCCCAGAAAAACCAATTACAGGCTCAGCTGAGAAAGAATTTAATTTGTTTTCCAATAAACCCACTTTTTAAGACATTTGAGATGAACATATTAAAATGTATTTTAACATGTCCACCTGGAAACTGACCCCAAATGAACAGGAGCACTCAGTGCTTTACTGTTATGCAAGTGCATTAGATTACATGCATACATACATACATATATACAGTTACACACGTATAGATGTATTTTAAGAACGTGACATTTTGAAGAAGCCATCTATCTTTCATCATAACAGATTTACGTTCAGTTTGTGACCTAGTCCTTGGAAAAAATTCTGAAAGAAGACAGCTAAGTGTGCACTTTCATGAGGTAAAACAAGGCAGCGAGACACGCTCCCCACGTAGAAAGGCAGCAGTCTTGATTCCTCCCACACCATTTATCCAGTGTCAACTTTGGCTTTCATATATCACCCTGTGAATCAATCTGAGTCTCTGAAAAGACTGGAAAAGTATCCCAGCTAGGAGTATAGCTTTCCACTGAAATAAGGAAGAGTCCTACCAGCAACCAAGTTGGATGTTTCTGCTCCATTCCCTGGCACCATAAACAGTCCTTGTAGCACTGCAGTGAACCAGCCAGAGGGCTGACCCAGCCAAAAAGTAAATTCACAGAAAGGCTACCCTTTCAGCTGGATCAGTTCACCACACAGGCACAAGTTCTCATGTTAGAGACAGGCTTAGAAATGCAGGCCAGGACCATTATAGCACAAGGAAGCAGGGAAAGCTGTCCATTGCTACAGAAATTTCACTGAGAAAAACAAAGCAAGCTTCTTGCTCTTAGGCTTGCTATTTCTTGCAGAGGACTTCAACTTCCTTGAAAAGTGAGCTTTGCACTCTTCTGGAATGACAGACTACACCAGGTTTCAGTGGATCAAGAGGCTGAAATGTATCCCAACTCATAGTATTTTTTTTAAGTCTGAAAAACAATCTTTCCTCCAAAGCCACAGGAAGAGCTTAAATAAACATTTCTTCTTAAAAGCCTTCAACTTTGGTTAACCAGATGCTCTCCAGCCAGTTGACTCATGGCTTGATTTCCTCTCTCCTGCAACACCCTTCAAATTCCACCTTTTCCCATTTACTCTCAACTACCCCTCCTCATCCATCCTCAACATCTCCTGTCAGGGGACCTATCACTTTCAGGGCGTATTAAGAGTTTCTAGTACAGCAGTATGAATCAGTCCCACTAAGAAGTGTTACTACAAGGTATTACTTTTCAAGCCTCTTAGAGTTCCAGTTTTGTGTTCCTCACATCACAGCTTGTACTGGCATTTAATTCTATTTCCATACTTTCAAGAGAACCACTCAAGCCAATTTCTTTTAATTTAGAGACTACTTATTTTAGATTTTGTTTTAAATTCATGTTGACATGCTGTCTCTTCCCTAGGACAAACATATAGCCATACTGTCCCAAGAACAAGGAAAGCTCTGCTCCATGAAAACTTTTGAGTTGAGCATCTCTGCTTTTAACAGCATCACACGCTCTTCTAGTTGCTGCTGATGTTGCTTCAGGAGTAGCTGGCTTGAGCTGAACAATCTTCCCATTCCTGCACATGCACAAACAGATTTCCACCCCGTCAGCTTTATCACTGATCTGTTTGCTCACTACCCTCCTTCTTTGCAGTGCTCCAGATTAAAAACCCCACTAAACTGATGAAACAACTCAGCTCTTGAAAACATGGTTCATTTTTACACAAGCTGCTCAGGTAATGTTTCCAAGACAGCCTCTTAACCTGGATGGGCTGTAGCCAGAGCAGGGCAAAGCTGCACAAGCTAACTAAGTTCAGTAGAGCTGCTTGTTTGAGTTACATGAGCATAGCCTGTACCATGCAACTTTTACCTGCACCATCAAGTAACAATCAGCTGACCACAATGGCAGAAGCCTTCAGCTTAAAAGCCAGAAAAAAATAGGAGGAATGAGCAAAGTAAATTCAGTGGGAACAAAATCAGGCACAAAAACATTTATGCAATATTAGCAGAGTGGCGCTCCATGATGTCCTGCTAGTTTCTACTCCAAAAAGCAGTCCTTAGATGATTTAGCTGTACCAGTTAGATGATTAAGAGCCCTGAAGGTCAAGAGCAGTAATTTAATTACTAACAGGCAACCCCTTGTCTAGGGCAGCCTGGAGAAATTCAGAACACTGCACCAGTGATGGTCTTTAAACTAGTATAATTCCTTCCTTCTTATCATTTTGGGGGTGTGTGAAATATTTCAGTATGGATACTGCTGAAGAGCTTTATAACCTAGTTTAAAACAAATCTTGGAAGATGCCATGTTTTCCAGGATTCTGTCTGAAGGTGGAGTTTAAAGTTAGCCATCCAGCTCCAAAAACTTGGTGTTTACTGTGCTGGTGTAACAAGTTAACATCAGAAGCAGAAGGGAGATGTCAACAACTGTTTACTATCTATACCAACATGAACTATTATCATTCCACTGGTGCAAAGACTTAATGAGAGAATAATTAGTTGCTCTTGTCTCACAGAACAAGCTTAATTCCCTCATTTACTAGAAACAAGCAGCAGAGGAAGGACAATGAGCTTTGGGTTAATTTTAATTATTGTTTGTGCCCTACATGTGCCAGGAAAGCTCACTCAATTCAGAAAGTAAGTTTACTCCCCATCCATGACATTCTACAAATGTTTACTCAAAAAAAAACCCCAAAAAAACCCTTAGTAGTTAAAGCACATAGTGTTGAGTTTTGTAATACCCAACTCAAATTTAGAACATGACGCTAACAAAACTACGTGGCAGGAGGTGTGGAGTGAAGCTTCTCACTATGATCCCCCCACAGACAAAACTACTGCTAATACCATAGCAAACCTACCACTAGGTATACTCAGCAAAAGTAAGCATCTACATATCACTGCAGTTTAGCTCCCTAAGAAAATTCCTTCTCTAGTTTGAAACACTGTGCTACCTTCTTTCCAGGCCTTGCCAGGTATTTCTATTTGTGCTATAAAACACAGCTGAGGTAGAACACAGTAACAGGCAGAGTGTGCATCTGTGTGTGCAGAGCAATCCTCCCATGGAGATAGCCCTAGATCCTCTGCACAAGCAGGTCAAGAAATTTCACTCTAATCCAGCAGCTAATTAGTATTTTGTATTTGGTGGCAACCCTGGAGATAACAAGAGCCAAAGGTAAGTAGAGTGCTAGATGCTATACAGGCAGGATGATGCTCAAAGTAAGTCTCAGTCGTAAAAACAAAACCAGGTTTGGCACTGCTATACAAGATCTGAGCTTTCTTGAAATGCTTCACACTCAAGTGCATTTGTACAGAGCTTCATATATATTGTGATTTACATGACAGGATTATGCTGCAAGAATGCAAAACTCATATAGCAGCACTTTATTTTCAGCTCCACCGCCACTTCTGTCAGAGATCTGAGAAAACAGAAGGGGTGAGAAGACTGACAGCGGAAGCAGAGAGCTTTTTGCCTTGACACCTTGCCCTGTAACAGACAAGCTGGGGAGGGGGAGAAGAAGGAGGGGGAAATAAAGTACTTAAGTTGGGAGTATCTTACTTGAATAGCCTGTCGTCCTTGCTGAGCATCTGCCAGGAGCTGAATGGTGAGAGTCCTGGAATCCTGTAGGGCATCTTGGAGGTAGATAAAGCTGTGACCCACATGTCGTCCCATGGTACATTCCCGACATATGGGGACAGAACAGGTATCACAGTAGAAATGCAGTACCTAGAAGGCAAAATAGAAATATTTCTCACTACATAAAAGCAGAATTAAAAAGAAAACAGAGCCAGGATGTGTAAAAAAAAAAAATATCCAAAAGCTCAGCTATAACGGAGATGATTAGAGGCAGCAGCAATAGGCAAAGACTTCACAATAGTTTCTCCACAGAGGAAGAGCTATCCTTCCCAGTAAACTCCAAACCATGCCCTAACAGTTAGATGGAAGTGTCATTGTTTTCTTTGCAATACAATACTAGGAAGAGTGTCCACATCAGCTCCTCTTTAAGAGCGGAAGCCATCTGCCAACACTTACAGATTGGAGATGGCATCTATGGCAAGTTTCAGGTGAAGAGTTTCCTGCAAATACAAACACCACATTCTCTTAAGTGGGTCGTTCAATAATCAATACACTAGAGAACTGCAACACCAGCACACCCACTGCTCATAAGGGGAAAGCAAACCATGCATGCCAAGAACCATCCTCTTATTTCAAAACATGCAAATTCCTTATGTTTAGGGCAGTGACAAAATTATTAGGCAAAACTCTCCCCTGCCACTCCTGCAACAAAGCAAAAAACCTTTGCTATGACAGTGTTTTCTATGCTAGTGATGCTTGGAGATGCTTGAGCTGGAAAACAAGACTGGAACTTTATCATGCCCATCAGAGCATTTGAATGCTACAGTGACCTGTGGGTAACCACTAAATCCCCGTTCTATTCACAAAGCACTTCCAAACCCTACATTCAAATCACAATCTTACACCAAAACGTTAGCCTAGAAAGCTGGATCCATTCATCACTCGTAGCTGCTCCCATTCCATCCAGTAGAGGGAAGTAACACACAGAAATAGCAACTTACATGGAAGTGCGTTTTCTTAGAGGGGAGCAGAAATCAGCTGTCTTAGTTTTTGTTTCCAAAGATGCAAAGGAAGGAGCACAACACTCCAACACAAGAAAGTTCTGTATTCAAATCTTACTCTTAAATACATACACTATTTTTCTTAGAGTGTAATAATAATAATAATAGAAAATCTGTATTACCATGGAAGAGTACAATGGCACGAGGTTTCATACTATGGACAACTTTTCCATCACCAGATATTTGAAGCCTACCTCACAGAAAGGAGCAAGAGTAGAACAAAGATTGGACAAGTGTTTGATATGCCTGTCTTCTCCCAGCTGTCATCCAGCCACTCCCTACTCCAGCTAACAGCTCGTGATACGGTGCATAACATCCCCCTTTCCCTTCTCCCTCAAAAGCAAGGGGAAGGACAGGACAGGTGATTCCCTTGGATTGCCTGAGCTGCACAAAGTGACATTTTAAGCTCCTATAAGCACAACAGCTGAAGTGGTATATGGATTAATTTCTCAAAGGGGTATGTGTGTGTTCGTGCACACGTCAGATTTTACTAAAACCTGCCCTTTTCTTTTGAAATTAAGTTTTGCTGTAGGGAAACTGGAACAGACATATTTGCTTCTGTTCAAATGCTAAATCCTCAAGCAGTGTCTCAGATTCCCATTTTAGTAAGTAAAAAAATGCCTTAGCTCTGAAATGCATTGTTCAAACACATCATCCTCCTCAACTAGAGGGATCCTTGTCCTTACACTGCGGTTGTCTAAATATGTATACAATGTTCACTTGCACATACAGTTCTGTCATTTTTCTGTTGAAATTACAGGGAATGTTTATTACGTGTTGCTGAATAACTCCACTTAAACAACTGAGAAGTTGAGAGAGAATGAAAACCAAGACAAGGTATCAAGTTAAGTCATATGAATCTGATATACTTTAAAAACATACAGCAGGGATTTGGGGCCTCAGTCAAGCAGAGCAGCTGAAAGGAAAATGGTGACCATATGAACAGAAGACCAGAAGCAAGTTAAATCTCTTACTAGTCCTCCACAATAGTCAATACCAGAAGCAAAAGCTCAGTCCACTCCTGCTGGAAGGTAACAGCATTCACTGGGTAAGAGTCACCCAGCTGTTCAAGCTGAAGAAAAAACCAAGCTTAAACTGTTCAGTTACCTCTTGCCACCCACCAAAACATGGTGGGAAACATCACTCCTGAATTTAGAAAGAAGAGTGACAAGAGCCATATTCTCATTTTTGAAATAGGCAGATTACACAGGACGCAGCAGGGGAAGGTCTTGGGTAAATACTACAGAGCCATAGATAAAGCCTTACTTGTTTCTTAGTCAAACAAACAAATAAAAAAGGTAAAAACAACCTAGATTTAAAACTGAGAGCAAAAGAGTTAGCAGGCTTGGGCAAAAAGAAGTAGATAGTGCTGTAATGATCTCCGTCATTACACTTTACCTTAAGTACACAGAGGAGACAAGCACGAATGCACAATCCCTAGTGCTCTCGGTGGGGAGGGGAGCTAGCCACCAGAGAAGTGAAGGCGTCAGCCAGCTTAAAGATGAACTAGCAACTCCCCAGAAACTCCTTTCTGGACACAAAGACTACAGCTGAACCCCCCAAACTTGGCAGGGGTACGAGGGCAGCTCTCCTCCCGTGGTCAGTCTCACATGCACTTGTCAGCAGCACCCAGCAGGCTGTACATCAGCTCTACCCAGCAAAGGGGGCATGCTCCCAGAGAATAAAGCTGGGAAGTCCTTGGCTGTGCAGGGCACAACAGCCAGGGAGGGGGGTTGTGCCAGCTGGGCTGACAGGGCTTGGGCACAGCATCCAACTTGCCCGTGCTTGCAGCCACAGCCAGGAGGTTATTGTTAAGCTCAAGCCTGCTCACATCCCAGTCCCTAGGTCATGGCCACAAAGGTCACGTACTGCTAGATTAAGTTTCTATGCCTGCTTCTAAATAGGGGGTGGGGGAGCCAGATCTCCCCTTTCTCCCCACCCCCCAAACAAGCAACTGCCTGAAAAAAAAAGATCGTACTGAGGATAGGTGTAGGACAATGCCCAGCTGTGTTCTCCACTCAGAACTGATGCACACACAGCACACCTAAAGCGCTGGCAGAGCCCCCCTTCCTCCAGTTTCAGCAATGTGAGACAGCCTCCCCACATTTCAGTTCACTGTTACTGTAGCATTGTAATGCTCCTTTCTTTGCTCATTATAGGACAAATAACAAGACCGGTCTGGAAGTGTGGATGGGCAGGAGTAGTAGGAGGGAAAAGAAGAGTAATACTAAGTCTTCCTTAGTGGACATCAGTTTACACTCAGGTAGAAAAAAAAAAATTCCACACCATCCCCCAAAACATCCCAAAACCCCCACCAAAACAAAAAACCAAAACAGTACCTATAGGAAAGTCCTAAAAATTTTCCCCCCTCTGAAGAGGCAGAACTGATACAGCCAAAAGATCCATCAAGCTGTAAATTAACTACTGTCCTGTTAATTTCACTATTTACCCAAACACAGGAAAAACTGGTTTATAAGCAAACACCTTCAAACATTGCTGGTTTTTCCAAACCACACTAATGTTCTGATGGGCAGCAAGGAAAGTAGTATGAAAGCAGAGATTTCTCATTTCAAAGAAATCTATAATCTGTGTAAATTGCATTTAATGAATTGTTTCTTGCCATAGTAATTATTAACTAATTAAGTACAAATAACATTTTAAAGACAAAAACTGGTGCCCTACAACACCCTATCAAGTAAGGGGGAAAAGATTAATAAGCAAGTCAGGAGCTTTTATTTCGTTTTAAAACTGTTCTACTCCATTAATTAGTATTTTAGAATTTCCACCAGAATTAAATGAAGAGAGAAATCAGAAGGAAGAGGGGACTAGTTTTAGAGATAGTTAAAAGTGATTTATTTTAAAATAAATCAGCAATGGGTTGATTATTTCCCAAACAGGAAATATTTCCTGAATTGGTGGCATACAATTTTAGACACAAAACAATAAAGGGAGCCTACTTCAATTTAAACAGAATCAGTGAACCATGTTACAGGGCTATTCATCTTTTACAGCCACAGCAGCCCAAGAAATACAACAGCAAGGCCATAAATGTGATTGCTTCAGGAAAGGCTGTACAGTGCACCGTAAAAACATTTTACAACAGCAGGAATTCCTGGGTGTCGCTCTCCCCATTTTTTGGTCCATCTGCTTTCAAAGGGGGCAGGGGGATGGGCGGAGATGTTGTTAAACGTCCCCCGGGACTGCACAGCAATCAATCATCATCTGATGAATGGCCACTAAAGTTAAACCCTGACCCCACTCCACAATTCCCACACCAGCCCTTCTCTCCTTACTGCTGACCAGTTTCCAGAGTGCACCCCCCCCCTCCACCTTCCAGCCCTCACCAAAATTTCCCAAATACCAAGCCCAGACAAAAGCAATGGAATGTAGTAGGCACCATGACAGAGGAGAATTCAGCAGAAGCAGCATCTGAGGAGGCTTATCCTTACACTGTGTTTAAATAAATGTTCTTTCTGCAATACTCACAGTGCCGTCTCCTCCCAGCTCGCAAACACTTTGTTTCTCTCATTTTCAGGGCACGCGTGCATGCAAACAGACAAGAAAGCATGGGGAATCTAATCACATTCACATTTTTTTTTCTGTCATGGCACTTCAGTATCTTGCAAGGATTTTATTTAAGCCTACAGTGTTAAAGAATTTGTACAAGGCAGCAACACATAAGGCCACCTTATTCTTAAAATGCAAGTCGGATGCTCTAAAAATCTACCCTGTAATCTTAACCAACAATAAAAAAAGTCTACAGACAACAGTAGCCTCTTAGTTTCTACTTTTGGAAGAGTTTCAGTATGGCACTTGTAAGTTAATGTAGGTTGATTTTATGATTTAAAGAAAAAAAAAATCATACTTACATAGTCAGTTTAAAGTTTTCCATTGCTAAAGGTGTTTTATTATCATGTTCCCTTGACAGTAACTCAAACACTGGTGGCTTTGTTAGGTAGCGTGTAAGGCTTAGATGACCAAGTTTAGTATAAAGCAATTTTCCAAGGAATTTTGGTCCTATTTCCTCAGCACTACTGTGGTTTTGTTGCTTTTGGGGTTTTTTTTTTGTTTGGTTTTGTGGGGTTTTTGTTTTGTTTTTTGGTTGGTTGGTTGGTTGGTTTTCTGTTTTGTTTTGTTTGTTTTAGCTTCCCTGCCTCCCTGGAGAAAAAGCTTGTTTCCTGCATGCAGCAATTATTTTTTTTTTTTTTTCTGAAACAGTATACAAATGAACTAGTCATCCTGAATGGTGTAGAGTTTGACATAGACCATTGTTGCAGGTTTAAACCAAAATAGGTAATATTTTTACTCTGTACGAAGCTGGTCCTTAGTTTCCACTTCAATGGCAATGCATGACAATTAACTTGCTTCACACCATGACAAAAGTTGTATTTCAGGAACCTTAATTTGAAATTTCAGTGCTAAATATAAAGACTGAAGACATGAGCAAGTCACATCACACACATCAGAACTACAGGCATTTTCCCAGTACACCTCAAACATTCTGCATTCAAAGATACTTAAAACCCTCATGTTTCTCCCTACCAGTTAATGATCAAATTGCTCCTAGAACTTGTATTTCAACTTGATGCTCTGGTGTAGAAGAGACTGGCTTAACACCAATCTTCCTCACTGGATCCAGTGGTAATGAGAAATTGTACACCAGCTCCAGAAGGTCTCCACAGCAGACAAAGAGTTACTTCTTGAATTGAGCTCAATGTTCTAATAACAAAATTTCTACAAAAGCATGGGCACTTTGAAGTGTTACAGCCCTGTCTCACACGGGGCATGCAGCATGCACAGGTAGCTGTACCAAGTGGCAATAGGGATATTCGTTTACTATTACCATCCTTTGCCGCTTGCATGAGCAGAGGTGGGTTTTGGTCCATTTAGAAATTCATCAAGTGCAAGAGGATCATTCAGCCCTTCTGTTAAATTCACCTTGATTTCCTTACCCCACCTGGAATAATAAAAGCCCAGCTAGCAGATGACTTGGCTCATGCAAGTCTGTTTATAGGAAATAAAGCTGTAATTCCACACACTTTTTTCCCCAGAACTAGTGTTAATACCTTTCCTTCCTCAGATGCTCCACTGGGTTCTGCTCCTTGTTTCTCAGCCACACAGGTAATCTCTTGGCCCAGCATATGAAGGGGAAGGAAGCTCACAAATAAAACCCCAAATGTGAAACCACACACAGCTCAAGACTGTCATTTCACTCCACACAGTTCAACTGACTGTGAGGCTGCTCTGTGAGGAAGCCCTGAACCTCCCCTGCATCCTTGCTCCTATCTCCCTCCCCTTCCTGCTCCTCCAGTCTCAGTGAAAAGATTTGGGTATCTTTACAAAAAGCATAAAATTCATTTTTGAATAAACTATTTTTATCAGCTGAGCCTGGGATCAGAAGATCAGTAGGAACAGCACAAGGAAGGGGGAAGAACCCATAATTAAGGCCATAGAGACATTTGATGACAACTATCTGGTACTTTGCCAACCCCACAGCTGGAAATCAGTGTAAATCTTCTCATTGATAGCATTCGTCTCAAGTTGTAACTGGAAGAGAACAGTATCTAACTGGAGTTGAGTTAAACAGGCTGGTAAATCAAACAGACCACCATACTCTTAAAATTCCTAATGTTTACCTTCTTCTATCCTGCTGTGATGTCACGAAGCCGGTAAAAACAGCTACGTATTTTAGAGTGGTGACAGCATTGAGTCAGTCAAACCATCCAGATTAAAAGCAGTTTTTTGAAAGACCCACAGCCACATTTATCACTTTTAGAACACCCAGTAGGTATTAACAATCAGCTGGGAGCGGAGCAGAGACCATCTACTTTGTCTTTGCCAACACAAACAGCATTTGCAAATTTAAATGGATTTGGGGTAGAAGTGACAATCAAGTTCCACTTCACTCTGAAGGCCACATGATCACTGGAATGGTGCGACAAGCGGCTGCCAACCGGCCGGGAGACAGGAAGTCACACCTTTGACAAAGCTGATTTAAGGGTTTGCTGGCTCCAGCCTACTATGACATTGCATCCTCTGTGTTTTAAGTAGAAATCTTATAAATGAAACTCCATGTGATGACTGCAGCTTCTGGTTCTAGGCGCTCACCTGGAACTGCAGCATCCCAAGCATTTCTCTCGGCAGCACCTCTGCCAGATGCACTACGCCCCCATTGATCCACTCTGACTATGGAGGGAGCACCACATCAGCCACTGGACTTTGCCCATCTCATCAGCTAACTTTCTAAAGGCTCTTGGGTGCAAGGTAACTCAGTCAGCTGGTCTAATGCACCACCTCAGAGATTCCAGTTATTGACGGACTGGAAAGGACATCTCACTTCCAACTTAACTCATTGGTCTAATTCTTCCTAAATAGGGATAAGCAAGGCTTAATGATCTTTTAATGTTAATACTGAGGTGATGCAGGTATAATTGTCCCACAGTGCGCTATTGTTTAATTACTACATAATGGCAAGTTGGCAAGTCTACATTCAGCAATTTTCTTTTAAGTAAGTTGTTTGGGGTAAAAAAAACAACAAAACTGTATTTTGTTTTTAAAAGGTCACAGCATCTCTTTCAAAACTGAAGCAGGTAAAGTAGCCAGTCTAGAGAAAGATGCAATGGTATCAGTAGCTAGTAGATTACTCAGTCCAAGATAAGTCACAGCTCTTTCATGGATTTCAATAGGGGAGACCAGCCTGTGCTTCAACATGCAACTCATTAGCTGTTTAAATGCAGCTTCTGTGCCAAATCTGCATGACATGAGTAGCAGCAGGGTGGTCTTGGCACAGGGGACAGTGGGTGGATCTAATATTCAACAGTTCAAGCATGCAAGCTAATAGCCTGCTGTGGTAGCTGACAGAGTGGGTCAGGACACAGTTCTACTTTCAAGCCCATCTGTCCGAGGCACTGCTGTGAGTCCCTGCCAAGTCCTCCACTGAGAGTCAGTAAATTCTTCAGCTCTGAAAACCAGAGTGTCCTAAAGTTCTGAGCCAAAGCTTGGGCATGATTTCAGTGATGCTGTAAACAGCAACAGGTTGACAACTTCTTTGCTATTGCACAAGGCGTTTTGCATTTTAGAGAGAACGAAACATTAACATCCCTACAAACTCCTTATGTAACACCTTCCCTTTCCCGTACAAGCTCAGCGTAAGAGCATTCGAAATTTTTTCTTCTATGCACAGAAATGTCAGACTAAGAGTCAGGGTACACTCAAGGCTCCTGTATCATCTCTGTGACTATCACCACTACAGACCTCACCTCTTAAAATCCATATTCCTCAACCCTGTGCTGCTCCTGCACCACTGCACAGAACACTGTCTCCGTTCAGGTCCTTGGCAATTGTTGATCTTCACATGGAAATCTGACAGCAAGGATGCCATTAAATGTCTTGCAAACAAATAAAAAGTTTTTGTCTCTTAATATACTGGAGACAAAACTTACTCTTTTTTGATTTGATAGGGGAAAGGAGTGGGAAGAGAAACAAACAACCCCAAAGCTCCCAGATTTCACCCAAGGGCAGCTAGTCCTCATGCCGGGGACAAACCAATTGGGAAACAACATGTTAAGCAGATGGGCTGTGTGCCTTTTGACAGAGAGACCTCCCTCATCCCAACACAAACAGGGCTTGATAGGGTTGATTTTCTTATACAGCTAGCCTGTAGTCAATCCACCCACTACCTAACAAAATTCACTTTGATGCAACTGATTCCCATTAATATTGTTAGAGGGCTTCTCTGGGGGGTCAGGACGCCTATCAGACTAGAAATCTTAAATTCATAATGCTCAGCTGCTAGGGAAAAACTGAGTATGAGGGGAAAGAACACATTGATCCAGATATACTGCTGCTTTATCTATTGGAACCTCGTGATAGGTTTTTTTGGGGGATTTTTTTTTTTTTTTTAAGTTCTATTTTTTATTCTGTGTGAGGATTTGGGGGGGTTGTGCTGGTGGTTTTTTTGGTGGCTTTTTTTGTTGTGGGTTTTTTTTTTTTTTATGTCATGTTTTTTGTTGTTTAAGCTGTACTAGACATCTTGGTTAAGAAAAGTATTTCTTCAGAACATGAGTTTGGACTTATTCTTTCACACCATGCAAGGCTTCAATTACATCATCTAGTACTCGCAACAAGAAAAAAAGATTGAAAGCATGTATTTGAAAACTCCCACAGCTGAAGCACCACATGAATAACCTCTAAGTCAAACTGCAGAAGCTAAGAGAATACTGAAAAACTAAGTATGAGAAAACTAAGCAAGCACGAACTCTGAGCCCACTTGGCAGCTTTATTGTCTCCTTGCTCCCCCTTGCTTATGTGGTCTTGCTGACAATCACAGGGGAAAGGCAGAAGAACCCAGAGTCAAAACAATTAGTAGAGAACAGTGCTCAAAAAGTTATAAATTTCAGATAAAGTAGTTTTTACATGGAAGTAACGTGAACATAAAAGCAGCAGTAGGCAACAGCTCAACATGTTTAATTCCTGATCTTCAAGTGCACATATTGGGGGGTGGGGGTTGTCTCCGTACGGATTATTCGTTTAAAGTAATTTTAATAACATTACATCACCTCTACATAATTTTTAAAAAAGCTTCTCCTTATACTTTTTTAAAAGAAGTATTTGTGTTAGGATGAACGAAAAATGCATCAACTTGTAGACTAACAAATCTCAAAGCCCTTTTAACAAAGAGGGTTGTTAGCACACATTTAGCAAAGCAATTCTGATATCTAGCTCCACCACTGCTAGACTCTGGTAATTCCAGTTTGAGTAACAGCCTGGCAAGCAAAATCAGTCCACAGAACTTGTACAAGACACTGTCCCTCCTCCCCTGCTTTCCAGCATCAGCTCTTCAGAGAGTAACCCAGTATTACCGGAGTGAATATCCCTAAAGAGATAGCACAGCAATTACTGAAGGAGGATTAGGCTGCTTGCAATGAGACCTAGACTCTTACATATGCAAAACATTAATTACCTCCATCAGGTTTAAACTCAGCTTAAACTTCCACAGAATTGCTATGGTTCTGTTCCTACGTGGAGTAAAAGCAAATAATAAAAGAAATGTACCCACTAGGGCATAAGCTGACCACCTGGGATCCTACAGGAAGGAATTCCTCCTCCCTACGTTTTCTCAGTGGTAAACTACCCAGTTGGCCAAGTGTGTGAGGCAGACCGGGGAGGGGTAGCAAGTGCCATCCTTTTCTCCTCTCCTCCTCTCCGCCCCACCCCAGCATTAGGCACTGGGTACTGCTGCAGCCCCAGATATCTAATGGGAACAGCACAGTTCCGCTGTTCCTCCCACTTCTGCCTTGAATCTCTGCCTGCAGAGAAAAGCTGCAACAGGAACAGCCATGGTACTGAACCCCCACAGCAGGAACTGTTAAATTTTTTCTTCTTTAATTGTGAAACAATCCATTCCTATTAAACAAGTCCTGTTACCACCAGTGCCATATGCACATCAAACTCAGGTCAAAGTGAATATGACCAACTATAGCCTTTTATTAGGAAATACAGGCAAGACGGTTGTCTGGGAAAACTGACATATAAACCCATTCCAAGTGTTTTATACTGCAATGTTTTTAGTTACTGCTTATGTGGAACAGCTTTTGTAGAAAGCACAAAGGCAGCACTGAATTGGCCCACTCTGCTCTTTGCCTTACCTCCTCTGCCCTACTCTGTCCCAAACACTATTTTTACAACAACTACATACCCACATATGAAGTCCTTACAGAATAGGGCCTTTAAGGGAACTTTTCTTCACCAAAACAGCCAATGTGAACATTTGGAAGGTATCTTCAAAAAGTATTAGAGTTCTACCCCTATACCATCATCCTTTTAAACACTCACACACCAAAAATATGCAAGTGTAAAATTTTTACTAGCTTAAGTGCACATGTTTCAGAGCAGGAAGAAAAATTACAACATGTTGAGGTTTCATTTGGGATTCCTCATAAATGAGGAATCTTAATTAAGCAAAACCAAATTTGGATGGCATTAAAAGAAAAGACAAAATTGGTTTGCTCCAGATCCAGGCAGTAGTTTCTGACAGTGTATTACTACAGAGTATTACTTAGCTAACACCATCAAATTGTACCATCCCTGTCAAAAATAATCATTATCTGCTCCCAGCATAGGGCTTGGCACATACACTGGAGTATCTAATTCAGAGAAACAATGTTGTCCTTGAGGAGCAAAGTTTCACTGCTTGTAGCAGAATGTCAGACTGCATCTGTCAGATTAATACGGTTGTTACAACTCCTCTTAATTTTAAGGACGATTATACAAAATCACATTTTATGAAAGACTCCTCATGGAAGTGTTATCCTATGGGTGCTAGTGCACTATTACTTCCAACTGAACTCTAGTATTTAATGTTTGTTTTGGAAGACCTAGCTGTCTTAACAGCCACAGGGCATTTCAATAATCATATAACAAACACTACTGCAGGTTACTCTTTAATCCCTCGTGAGTGAATGAGTAAGTTCTTGTCCATCTATCATATAATTACACAGCTCTGTAGTTACTGCCAAAAAAGGTACTGTAAATCATAAAGGAAAGACATCTAAGAATAAGAAGAGCTGTTCCAGGAAGTCAAAAGTGTTTGCACAGAATAATTTTTTTTCTCCGTCGCCATAAAAGAACATGAACAACAGAAACTTTTTCTTAACAAGTCATTAACATAAAATGAGAGAATCTTTATTTATATATGAAAATTTAAGTCGTCCACCAGGACTTGTCTTAAGTGTGTCTTTAGTTATCTCTGTTTACCTCTCTGACGACAGAGCAAAAGCACAACCTCGAAGTTTCAGAACTCTGAATTAATTACTTACCCACATCATACTTATTTCCAAGTGCTAAAATACATGTACAAACAAGTTTAAAACCCCCCTTCCCCCAAGTGGTCTTTGTTGATTACGGGAATTTTTTTTTTAAATTCCCAAAAATATACTTTCTGCATTTCTGTCATAGATTTAAGAGCTGCACAGTGTCCTACTCTAACCGCCTTTTTCCTCATGGAGAGGTCTTCAGAATGCTTTCCTTCTGAATTTGGGAATGCTGGAAAGTGATAAGCTTTCCAGGATGAATATCCAATTAAGTGGGAATTGACAGCATGATCACTACTCCTTCAAACTGCAGGACAGATTTGAGGTGCTTACAGATAATAACACTAATAACTACACTTTGTCACTGTGCCATAGACGCCATTATCAAGTAGTAGCTTCAGTTTTGGGAGAACGAGGACAATCTTCTATCCCAGTCAAGGTTTAAGTTATGATTGATAGGCACTATTTTTAATCCATTCCATGGTGCTCCCGTGGGGCAAGTAATACAGTGTGGCATTCCTATAAACACCAAAACGATTCTGCTGTAGAGCATGACAGCTTTGGTCTAACCAAACTTTAGTGGTTTGATGCCACCCTGTCATGGTTCAGCGCTATATTTCAAGGACCTTTTAAGAATTTAAAAGCACTCTGAATTTTTAAAATGCTTAAATACCTTGAATCCCTCAGTGAAAGCACCAGCCTTTTCAATAGCAGCATCCACCATTTCACATTCCGCCAGCTTTAGATTGCTCCTACATTGTGCAGGCAAGTTAGCCTTATCCTAAACTTTAACTGTAGCCTTGTTTAAGCTTTAAATCAGGATAAATGTAAATATAGAAGGCTTGCTCAATCATCAGTGAAGGGAAGAAAAGCTACCCAGGCTGAACTAGAGGGGAAGATTTGAATGTGGTTCACTCCACCAAAGGAAGAAAGAAGAGGGAAGGGATGGCTAAGAAGGTTAAACCCTTGCCCAATCCTTGAAAAGAAAAATACACATTAGTCTTAGTACAAAACAACAACAAAAAAAATCCATATCTTCACTGTCTTGTTCTAGAAAATTCTAAGGAAGAGGACATTTTTATAGTTAAAGTGCACCATAAACACCTAAATTAGAAACATGCCATTTCTGACAAGGACCAGCAGGACTTTGATGCAGTTAAGGTACATGAAGAACTAGCCAAAAGACTGGGTTAACACAAGGTATGGTCTCATACACCGCACACATATCCTGAGGGAGGAAGTGGGTAGGCAAGGCAGAAGAAATTTTATTATCTTTGCACAATCAGCAGGTTGTGTTTTTATGAAAGCTCTTGTGTACACAAGTCTTGCGTGTTATGCCATGATCATTAATTTTTTATGTATTGCCAAACTAGTCCTACATGTCNCCAAAACGATTCTGCTGTAGAGCATGACAGCTTTGGTCTAACCAAACTTTAGTGGTTTGATGCCACCCTGTCATGGTTCAGCGCTATATTTCAAGGACCTTTTAAGAATTTAAAAGCACTCTGAATTTTTAAAATGCTTAAATACCTTGAATCCCTCAGTGAAAGCACCAGCCTTTTCAATAGCAGCATCCACCATTTCACATTCCGCCAGCTTTAGATTGCTCCTACATTGTGCAGGCAAGTTAGCCTTATCCTAAACTTTAACTGTAGCCTTGTTTAAGCTTTAAATCAGGATAAATGTAAATATAGAAGGCTTGCTCAATCATCAGTGAAGGGAAGAAAAGCTACCCAGGCTGAACTAGAGGGGAAGATTTGAATGTGGTTCACTCCACCAAAGGAAGAAAGAAGAGGGAAGGGATGGCTAAGAAGGTTAAACCCTTGCCCAATCCTTGAAAAGAAAAATACACATTAGTCTTAGTACAAAACAACAACAAAAAAAATCCATATCTTCACTGTCTTGTTCTAGAAAATTCTAAGGAAGAGGACATTTTTATAGTTAAAGTGCACCATAAACACCTAAATTAGAAACATGCCATTTCTGACAAGGACCAGCAGGACTTTGATGCAGTTAAGGTACATGAAGAACTAGCCAAAAGACTGGGTTAACACAAGGTATGGTCTCATACACCGCACACATATCCTGAGGGAGGAAGTGGGTAGGCAAGGCAGAAGAAATTTTATTATCTTTGCACAATCAGCAGGTTGTGTTTTTATGAAAGCTCTTGTGTACACAAGTCTTGCGTGTTATGCCATGATCATTAATTTTTTATGTATTGCCAAACTAGTCCTACATGTCCCCTGTTTACTAAGAAGCAAGTATGAGGAGGTCATAGATTAGGTTTATTCTCTCTAAAGAGGAAAAAACCTTTCTGCAGTCCAGGCAGAAGGACAAAACGTGCTTAACCAGATTTCCAAGCATAAGACAATTAAACTAGAGTCAACTCTGCTCGGTCAAATGAGTTTCTATTAAGCTACCTGCCTTTCTCCAGAAGATTCTTTTACATACTGTTTTCTCCCAAAGACAGTTATACTGAATTAAAAAAGAGGAACGTCAGGCTTTTGGACAGTGCTGTCATGCAGTTCTCTCAGCAACTGTGCACAGCACTAAGCACCGTGCTGGTCTCCTAAATTAGTTGTTGTTAATTTATTTTAAGACACAAATGAGCACTGGGACAGCGCAATGGGTGTGTGTGATCAAGAGTTCGAGGGAGAATTTAAACTCCCGGAGCTAATACAATTACGGTTTCAGGAAAAGCTGCATTTCTACCTTTGTCCTCTACCAAAAGGTTAACTTGTTGCACCCCACACACCACCTTTGCTATCAAAGAAAGGGAGCAGCTTTCAGAGCCACACACAGGCAAGTACCTCTGGTAGCTTAGTGCCGAGACAGACCTACTGCATCAGGAACATCACTTCCTGTAACACTGCTTTCAAGTAATAACCAGACCCACTGATTCACTTAAGATTTAATGAGATTACAGCTTGAGGTGATTTGACTGGAAACCATAAAAGTTTTAGGAGCCCATCTGCTCTGCAAAACCAACCTCTCATACACAGGCCCGGGTATGAGCTGACGTTTGAGAGCTGCAGAGTAGTTAGGTCAGGAATCGAGTCCAATCGGTGCTTGTGTTGGGCACACACACCGGGCAAAACAAGAGATTTGCACTTTCAGGCAAAGCGGGGCTTCCATATGCATCAGTACTCAAGGGGGAGCTTCCCAAACAATCAGCAGTCTTTTCATTAAGAAAAGAAGAGTCACCTCAGGGTGCTTTCCCCACCATTATCACACCATTAACAGCAAATGCAAACTATACCGGCAATGGTCGCAAAATTACCGGTACTGCAAAAACCTAATGCAATATTCACATTGTGTTTACACCAAAAATCCGTGACAAAACACTCTCGAGCAGTGCTGCCTTTTTTTTTTTTTTTTTTT
>VZRS01010163.1:14536-26166 GCA_013398055.1 Ifrita kowaldi | reverse complement strand
TTTTTTTTTTTAAGGGGGAAAGAAAAAAAGGAACTTCCCAATCACAATTAAGGGGTGTCACGACTGGTTTCCATCTCACTTTACACTTCTTTCAACTCCCTAACCCACGGCAAGCATGTGCATTTTCAACAACCAACTGATTATTTTTTCTGTATTTCCCAGTATCAGAACAAACACTGACTTTTATTCCAGTGAAAAAAAGGAAATACTTATTTTGAGAGTAGAATGGAGGGGAAACAGCTACTGTTTTTACTCTATTACTTTTTTACAGACGCGTAAAAAAGCAGCATTTCACTAAGACTGCTCTTAATGTACTTTAAGTCTAGATGTGAATGTTGGGACAAATATTCACATTTTGTTATTCTAAACCTGACCTTGTTAGTTGTGGAAGCATCAGTGTCATGAGACAGCTGTATTTTGTAGCATAAGAAGTAGGTGCTGTTATTTTTTCTTCCCCTCGTAGGCTGAGATGTTTTGTTGTTTTGTTCTCACTTCAGTAACAGGCCTCAATATGCAAGTTACATCTGGAAACAGACAAAAGCCAACTGCCCAGCAGTATTGGAAAATTAAAACATTGGGTCAGACTCAAACGGACTAGGAAGCCAAAGGTCAAAGCAGCATTAAATCATTAGTTTCCCAGCTGCCACCAAGGCATGGAGTTGACCTTTGATTTTGTAAGAAGTGGTCCAAGCAATTTTCTGGTGGCAATATGGGCAATCTGGCACAGTAGAATATTATCCTTGAAAGGGGTGGGTGGGAAGGAGGAGTTTAAGGTCTTGCAGGCAAAGATTAAACTAACTTTAATTTCTCTAAACCAAATTGACACTGTGAATCCCTAAGTGCAAATAATGAATATTAAATTATCAAGCTTCAAGGAGAAGACACTACAGCATTTGAATCACTCAAGTATCTTTTAATCATATAGCAGTGAGAACAAGCAGAATTTAAGAACATAATTAATTAACTGCAGAGAATACTAAAATATTGTATTTCTTTCCTGGAATGAGTTAATTTTTCACAAATTACATTTTAAAGCAGTTTACTTAGTTCTTTATTTTAAAAAACAATACATCTGAGATAGAGCTCGCGCTTCTTCAGATGAAGAAGGACCCAGAACAATGCTTTTACTCTACCTGTATTCCCCACTACTTTTTTACTGAGGTAGGAAAGACAAAGTAAGAAACTGGCCTCCGCTTTCTTTCTCTAGCTTCCCTGATCTTAAACTTCATCTGCTTCTGCCCTCTGCTAATAGTTTCTGACTGGTCCTTATGAACTGCTCAGCTGAATGTTGGCATTGTACGTGCAGAGTTCTGGTCTGGCTGCTTCCAAGTTCCTAGAAAGGGTTTGGTTTTATTGCTGCTTGGCAAAGGGCAGCACAGGTATCAAAGGGGCTTCCGACCAACCAAGGGACGTTTGAAGAGCACGTTTGAGCCTCCATTAGCAGCTGAGCACATGCACGCACAGGGAAAGCCAGTTTGCATGCAATCAGCTGTTTAGGTACTTCTACGAGGATTTAAGACATTTCAATGCCTATTTAAGCAACTTCAAGCAATTTCTTTAATCGAAAAGGGTCACACAACCCACACTTTATTGCAAGGGCAATACAATTATAAGCTGTTGTTTTTCTCTGTGACAACAGCACAAGTTTTCCAAATAGAACATAGAGAGCTCCCCTCCTCATCCTATGTCAGGATTACTCACTGCTAGTTCTTCATGTGAGAAACTAAACTACAGCAGAGACTTTAGGCATGGACTGAGTTGTATACCCACAACCTCTGATGAGGAAGGGGGAGGAGGAATGTTTTCAGAGAATTGCAATTTGGCACTAACAACTTCAGTAAAGTACCTCCCTGTGCTGTAAGCCACATGGACGCGTTGGTCAGGGTTCTTTCATATGCAGTCACTCTTTTCACCAGCAAGGTGAAAAGCATACCACCTTTAACACGTACCTTAGTGAATGTGGATGAGCAGAAACACCTCTCTTCTCACATCCTTTCTTTCCAGGAAAGGTGATCACGCAGACAATACAAACATTGCACATTTTGAACTATATATAGATAAGACTGCTACATACAGGTCACTGAGCTAACCAGTCTGTTAGACTTCTCTCTTCAAAGAGCATACCATTCTAACACTCAAACGAGTAAAAGAATATTTAAATGTGCTTTAATAACAGATACTGCCAGTAGGACACTGAAAGACCACCCTGGTAATTGCTTAGAGAAAGCAACTTCGAACTTCATCTACTTGGCCAATCAACACATACAGCTGGCACCGATCTTAATCCTTTCTGCACCCAATCCAAGTAGCACTGAAGGAGCAAAACAAGTAACCAGAAGCCTTCTATTACAGAAGACACACATTTCTCATCAAGACCATTCTGAGAAAAATAGAACAGATTTTTTTTTTCTTGGTTAGTGTTCTGGTTTACTCACACTAACACAAACTCCAATTCACTGCTGAGATACCATGGAAGTACTACCCTCACTTCACACAGCCTGCATGTGCCCACTGTTTCCTAGACAGCGGATAGGTTCTACCACTGTACAATTTCCCTCCAAAAGAGAAAATCAAAGCTTGCATCAGGTCTGCAAGCTACTTCAGTTACTCTTATGGCTGTTGCTGTACTGACTTCCATGGTTCCAAGAGGAGTGTAAGACCATAGAATCACAGAACGGTTTGGGTTGGAAGGGACCCTAAAGACCACCTAGCTCCAACCCCCCTGCCATGAGCAGGGACACAGCTTCCACTGGGACAGGTTGCTCAGGGCCCCATCCAACCAGGCCTTGAACACAGCCAGGGATGGGGCATGCACAACTTCTCTGAGCAACCTGTCCCAGTGCATCACCACACTGAGTAAAGATGTACAAAGCTTAAATGAGGCCTTGCTAGAAATACCTATTCCTCATATCTTTAGTTTTAAAAGATAGTTCTCATACAAGCAGGACAGTTACCAAATTACATTGGTTTCAGACTGGATAACAAGGCTATTTCTGGAATTGGGATGCTGCACTGACACAGCTTCTGACACAAATTTTATAACTTTTATTTTTTTAATAATAAAGTAGTGTCCAGCTACCTGGACACCTTTCCTGAAAAGAGAGTTCTGTTTCTTGTTTGAGCTAGAAATGAGACTTGACAATGCCCCAGAGTTCTTCAGGGGTTCAGGTGGACTCTCTGGGCCAGAATGAGCAGCCAAATGCTGGACTAGCACTACAGGTAGTCAGTCATGTGCTCTTCAGCAGAAGATGGCATGGGAGCAAAACAAGATGTGAACCACACGTGTGACGGACCAGTCCTGATCTGGCCTCAGCCCTATTCTGACTTACATGTGAAAATGAAAAATATCTTCTCTGCTTATATTAGAAAAAAAAAAAATTCTTCCATTAGATCTCAGTTCTCATCTGTGTAAACAGAACTGGAGCCAGGACTTCAGGCTTACATCTTGCATCTTGAAACCATTCACAAGAAACTCCTGGAGAATCACCACTGTAATCTTTTTTGGGGTTTTTTTTTGCAAGCATGTAGTCTCAATGGTGAAAACGGTGGTATGTATGCCCACACAGCTGAAGCTTTAGAAACAAGTCAGCAGACTTTTCTGATTGACCAGGCTAATAACTGCCAAGACAGTCCATCAAGATAACACATGAAAAGAGAAGAGTGTTATGCAACTACCCACTTCCACACCCCAACTGAAGGGGCCCATTCGATATCAACCAATGGCAGCAAGGGACCTTGTAGCCTTCCACAAGGAAGCTTGGGGAAAAGGAAGACAGACCTTTGGAGCTGGACTAGGGGCAAATAAGAGGCCCCCTTCTGTGACTGCACATTCCTCCTCGTCTTTGCTACTGTGTCCCTTATCACTAGAGCCAGATGCTAGGGGAGCACAACAGCCAGCAGCAGCAGCCAGGGACAATAGCCTAGATGTTCGGGTGTGGTGGCCAAGAGCAGCTAAAAACAACTACTTAATGCAAGGTCTTGGGCATCGCTGAAAGCACCCCCACCCCACAGGATCTTCTGAGAGGAGAAGCAGGAAAAATGCGCGGCTCCCTCCACCCAGCCCCAGCCCTCCCATGCACAGTGCCAGAGCTATCAGCCTGAACCCGCCTTCAGCGCAGGTGATTTCTTTTGCTTTGTCTATCACCAAGCAGACAACAGGCCCACTTCCACCTCCACAGAGGTGTTCTTGTGAAAGGCCTTGCCTAACAGCATTGCAAAAATGATGCCAGTAAAGACAAACATGCAGCTTTCTCTGCTAGGAGGTATCCTCTATTTTCTCCGAATTCTTGCCCCCAATTTCTTTGTGATGCACACAAAGCAGCAAAATGCTGCTGTGCTTGGTCCTAACACGCAGCTCTGGGAAGTAAGAAGACATTACTAGCCATCACAGTTTTCTTACTGGCAGGACAGTCCCACAACTCTACCTGAGGGCAGGAAACAAAATGGAATTTGGAGATTCCTCCAAAACCAGCAGTTAACGAAAGCTAGTAATTCCCAGAGCTTCAGGAACAAAGGGCTATTGTGTCTCATGCTCAGACACCATGGGCTTAGTGGCTGGGCTAAGTCAGATCTCTAACTCCACAGCACTATGAATTTATCACTAGATAGACAGAGCTCCCAATCTGTTTGCTTTTGATAGGACAACTATACCCAGTTTTACTTTCCAGCTCGTGGTCTACTTCTAGCTTTGCCATTTCTGCTATTCAGTAATCTGCGCATTGTCAGTCACGTGGCTCAATGCCCTTTGGAGCCATTCCGAGCCTCAACTGAGGTACAAAGATGAATCCCCAGGTAGCCCAGAGCAGCACAAAGTACTTCTGGGAATGGGTACAGGCATCTAGCATTCCTCTGATCTGAGCAGGGCCATTGCACCTAGAACAGCTTATCAGCCAGCATCACTGTTCAGAGATACAAGGCAGGTTAAATGATTTATTTCCAGGAGATGAAGTCTTAAGCAAGGGCTAAGAGTGGAAGACTACCTCTGACAAGCAGCCTCACAGAAAGAGGTTCTGTGAGAACAGGAAACAGACCTCTGCTTTTATCCCACTGCCTTTCTTCAGCTTAACTCTCTCCCTTGGAGCTGCTGTTAACACCTTAGAAAAGGAAGCACAAGCCGCAGCAGCTTTCCCAAAACCAGACCACACTTGGACACAAGTGGGCTGGAACAATTAGGTCATGCAGAAGTAGAATTTGAAGTCTAGAGAGGTCTACTCCTGTGAAGTCTGGTTCAGCTGCCAGCAAAAGGTAGTAGGGGAATACAGGGGCCCGTGGGTGATTTGAAGAGAACAAGTCCTCCTTTCTGTTACTGATATAATCTGGGACTGGCTGGCAGCAGAACCTTGTACCCTAAAGTCAACAGCTCCCTTAAAGGCATAACAAAGATGTCAGTAAAGACAAGCATGGAGCTTTCTCTACTAGGAGGCACCCCACATGATCCCATAAATACCTTCCCCTCTGCCAGCATTAAAAAAAACTAGACGGAAATTAAGAGTCACATGCAGTACTCTTGATGCTGCCTTACCTATGATGGGAATACTGCAGATAAAGATTAATAAAGTGCTCTAATCTGGTAGATCAGTAGCTGAAAGCCTCAGCTAGGTAAAGCTTTAAATGTGACCTTTCTAAGCAGAGCTGATCTTGCAGGAAGTTGCATGCTCAGAAAAAGTAATTCCAGTGAAACAGAGACACTCAAGATGCTTGAGATCTGGAGCTAATACATACCAGGAAGGGATTTCTTTTCTTGGGAGAAGGGAGGAGTCAAGCAGGAAAAAAGGAATAAAGCTTACTAAGAATGTTAACAGCAGACATTATATCTAATTTCTTTGCATTCCTTCCCCCCTCCTTTTCCTCCCGTTCTTTAAAAAACAGGAGCAAACTTGCGAGTTAAGGATTCTGATCAATGCAACATGTTAGGAAAAGAGAGCAGGAGGTCAAGAGGAAATGATTAATCCTGTGCAGAAGACTGGCAGGATGGGTCCTGGAATGGCTTACCAGAACAATGCCCCCACTAATAAGCAGGTCAAAAGACCCTTACAGTGAACAGAAGCCCCAGTTACACTGTACATTAATATTCTTCCCTTTACCCGAAGTTATATTTGTTCATTAAAGCCACATTCAAAAAAACCCCAAGTATTGAATTAGAAGACAGGTGAAAAGTTGTGGTGCCAGACACAAGCAGGAAATCTGAAAGCTAAAGGATTACAACTTAACAAGTCAAAGCGTAAAGAGCTCCACTGTAGGATGGTATTTGCAGAAGGCTTTGGTAAACTGAGGAACAAGGCAAGAACCCTCTATTAGATTTCACATTGACTTTTGTGTTCAACTCATGCAGGAGACCAGTGTCTCTTCTGATAAAGACTGCTCTTCTGTTAGTGGCACAGTTTAATGTGCTGAAGTAAAAAACGAGCAAATTCACTGCAGGCAATACTTTGGGCTTGAAGGAGGACGTGGTTCAAGGTTTACTGCAAGAGAGTGGTTCAGTACTGTGGTCTCATGGTATCAAACAGAAACTATGCAATCCAAAGAGACTCCAAGTTTCAGGTAATTACCCCAACCCACACCACTTCTCTAGTTAAGGCAGAATTCCAAATCCCCAGGGCTGCACTGTGGATGCTGTCAGGGGAAGTCAGCTCTACTTCCAAAAAGATTCTGAACTTAGATGAAGCATTTGTCTATTCCGTGATGCAGCACCCAGTACAACCTCAGACCCGCGTTCACAAATACACAGCAGAGGTTTCACAAAGGCTTCAAAAGGCTGACCCAAGCAAACCCACCTCTTCCAGAACCACCCCCCTTTTTCAAGCATCCTCCCTTGTCCGTAGACAAGCAAGCATCAGCACCAAGTAGTGCCACCCCAGAACTGATCTGAAGACTACCCTGAAAACTTGTCCATAAAGGATGAAGTCGCTCATCAGCCAGCTCAGTTCGCTAATACAGCCTGTTGTGCTGATGTTGGGAAAGCGACAGGAGCACAGCTACAGGTGCTGATGTCCCAGGCAGTGGCGGGAAGAGCCGGGCAGAGAGGAGAGGGGCCGGCGTGCCCCTCCTCCCCAGCACAGCAGCAGCAGCAGCGTTGCCCTTCGCTCGCTGGGGCCACCGCAGAACCAGCGCCTGAAGGAGCGGAGCGGTGGGGAGGGAACGCCCTCCGGCAACAGCAGCAGCATCGCCGATTGCCTTTGTATCAGCAAACAGCCTCCATTTTGAGGAGCTGGAGGCATTCAGCCCAGGCTGGAGAGGCCAAACTTCAGCTTCCAGTAATGGCAGATTCCTACTAGCACTGACACAGAGTATTGTTAATGCCCTCAGTGTTCCCCCCAGCTGCACACTACTCCTGTGTGCAGTGAATATTTATCCGCCCACCCCATGCCAGACGAACAGGGCTGCACACAGAGCTACGTATGGGCCAAGCACAGGGTTTTGGCAGTAAGACCAATCCTCACAGCATGACATGACAGAAACTCAAAATTCCTCAGCTTTTAGCAAACTGAAAATTAAAGCAAGGGCTGGTCATTAATACATTCATCTCCAGCTCCCCATTTTTTTCTGCAGGGGAAAGACACAGGCTGTAAAATGGGACATGGGTTTCATTATCAGGGAGGTCTTTGGGCATCAGCAGGTCGTTTCAGACAGCGAACTCCACACCTCTCAAGAGAAGTCTGAAAACAAAGCTACAGCTTACTGAGAGTGTTTGGACTTAGAGGTCTCCACAGCTCTCTCGGCTGAAGACAAATCTAGCTAGTGTACGTATCAGCTTGTGCCAACACTGTTAAACCCACAGGCACAGCCTATACCAGTTTGTGACCTCTCTGAGGTCTGCTGAGAGCCAACAGATGCCAGGCCACTAATTTTTATTAAATCAGTGAATTAAATTGAAATATACCCCTTCAAGTCTGGAAGAAATTGAGTCAGAGTTATTAAATTCACTTTTTTGCAAATCTGTTTTCCTATTTAATCCAGTTTTTCACAAGGAAACACATTTTAAAAATACTCCTTTTGTTCTAGGAGTAAGCTACCCATTCTACACCAAATCCTGCAGCATGTGTTATGAGAGACTGCTTTGAGGTAGAGACTGTCCTTACAATGCATCTAAGAACCAAACTTCAGAATCTTTGTTCCAGAACACAAGCTGAAGCCACCTCAGAGCTGGATAAGGTTCTACGCATCTCTGCACAGAACTGTAAGTCAGTCTGCAGCAACACGAGGTTAATGGAAATTAAAGCTCCAGTGAGCTGACCTGCTCCTCGTGTGTGAATACACAGGACAGCCCCGTGGAGCTGGCTCAACATGCCAAACACAAGGATGTTAAAAAGCCAAATAATTGTTATCTGAAGCTCAGTGCACGTGCTGAGTTCAGCGCAAACATCCATTTTGCTCTGCCTCCCCACACAAAAGCCAGGAAAGTGGATTCCAAAGTTCAAGCACTAACTACAGAGGAAATGCTGAAATGAAACACAAAGTCTCACTCTAGCAACACTTCCACAAAATTTAAAGGACAGGGTTCTTGGACACCCAAGTCACACCAGTAACATGCCAACTATTTAGGTTGCATCTCCTATATACTTATTTTCATGACTAAAAACATCACAGCTAACAATTAAATAGAGCTCATACATAAAACTATTCACTGCAGTACAAGCCTATTAAAAATGAAATGGCTAATAAGTTCTTAAACCAGCAAGAGTAGTAGCAACCATTAGTTAATGAAGGGATAATAGGAACTCTTAAAAGAGCGATTTCTTCTGCTATTTGTTTCTCCTCGGTTCCCTGCAGTTCATTATAAAGATGCATTTTCCAGTGTGGGGGGTGGTAAAGGCACTACTAACCAAAAGTCAACACCTCCAGCCAGACACACGGAGGTTGTGATGCAAAAACATCAGCGTGTTCTCATGCACTAACACAGTATCCTCCTGTTTTGTGTGTAACAAGATATTGTCACAACGGCAAATCCATCTCAGCTATGGCTGAATTTTATGAACAGGATCAAGTTGCATGGCTTCCCCCCACCCAGCTGATGAACCTTTAAAAAACAGAACCACCACCCCACATTTTTGTAACTGCATTCCTGACTGGCAAAGATTGCCATTGTTCCAGCCTTAATCCTGCACTCTAAAAGTATCAGATGATTCCCCCCAAAATAGGAACTACTCGGTCCTCCATCTGCCCCACATAATTACTCTTTCCCTGACAGTCACCATCTTTTTCACCACAAAACATCCAGCACTGCTTAGGTCCAAAATCAGTTTTTAATGCTGTCCCTTTTAATGCAAGTACAGAAGTCCAGTCTGCCACCAGTGTAAGTATTTATGGACTTGCAAACCTCCAAATTCCACCTAGAGTCACACTAGTCTCTTTGGAACTTTTCCCAATGGCTGTCTCAAAGCAAGAACCCATAAAGAGTTTATTTTATCAAACTAGAAGCTGTATGAAGGGAAACAGGCTTGTGAACACCACCATATTTAACTCGTTAAGACTTTTTTCAAATGTTTTGGATTTTGACCATTTCAGGGAGGGAGGGGAGAGAAGGCATTTACCAGCACCAGCCATGATTGATTTAAAAACAGTTTAGAGAAACAGGCAGAAGCAAGTGCAGGGCTTCCTTTCAAATTTGAAAAGAAACATATCTTGTTGGCCCTCCGGTCACAGTCAGTGCTGTTTTTTCTTAGGACCATCTAAACAAGACAGATGTAGCCAGTATCCAGGCAGCAGCTGAAGCCTGAGCACTAGAAAGGCTCTCTGGGGTGGGGGATGGAGGGGAAAAGAGGGAGAAGAGAAGGAGGAAGCCATTTGGCTATAAAAAGGATCTTTCTTTCCTGTTGAAATGCAATGGTAAAGAGTGTCAAAATGGCTTAAGGGTGGGGAGGTCAAACATGTTTTGAGATGTTAAAAACTCTTAAGCTTTGTCAAAAAGGCTGAAAAAAATCCTTAAGGTAGGTTTTTGTTCTTCCATTCAAAATACTTAGCCATCATAATAGCCGCGAGCAATTCTGAAATTTCCATTATCTATTCACTTTCATCACAAATTAGCCAAAACTATTCACTTGACGTTTTATCCTAATGAATGTGCCACTACAGAAACACTTCTGAAAATTACTGTTTTCCAGTAATTTTTAGATACATCATATATTTGTCAATCCTTCCTCCCTCCAGCAAGCCTCTATTTTAAAAATCCATCACTACTGCTTATGTCAGTGTGACTAACTCCGCACTAATAAGGATGCTGAAAAATAGGCACTAAATAGTATTTTCTTTAATGCCACAACAGCAGCACAATACACCTTTAACCTGTATGCCATCAAAACTAAACACAACATAGAGGGTTTTCTACTAAACAAGAACATTTTAGTAACTTCTAGACTATCAAATTACTTGTCACATAAATCCAAGAATGAAATTTCAGCAGTTCTAAACCTTGATTCATGAAGCCAAACAAGAAGGCTTAAAGCTTGTATAGTAACTTTCATCCTTTTCTGTTACTTCACTAAAACCTGCAAGAAGGAACCACATATAGCCTGCACAGTGAACCTTTATTTGCTATGGCTACAGAAGGTCTTTAAAGCTCTGCAGCTTATTTTCTAGTTTGTACTGCAGTAATACCAGAGTCTGTCTTTTTTTCTTTAATAAGGAATTTATTCATATGAAATAAGAATAAGAGCCACTGGAGTACTGACTGGCATCCCAGACGCCCCTCCTCTCCTACTGATGAGGAAGCCAGGCTCTTCCTTACTCTCTTTCTCAGGCCAGTCACTCAGGTTCTTCCCTATAAAGTCTCTCCCACAAGAGACTCCAAAACACCATCTCAGAAGTTATATTTGAAAGTTCATTCACAGGAAACTGGATTTACACCTGCCTCATTTTTGAGATGTGCACAGAACAGGGATACAACAGTGGAAAGCCGCTTCCCCACCATGACCTCCCACCCGCACATCTGAAGGGGCTGGGGTAGGGGGTGTAGGAAGGAGACTACCTTTGAGAAAGGCTTGTGAGCTACAACTTATGAACAGATGCTGGAAACCCAGATCCTTTATCACCATTATGGAGTTTAAGTTACACATCAAGAAATTAATTCCAGTTGCTAATATAGGAGTCAGGATGTTGTTAGCATCCTGACAATCCCACTCAACCACTGAAGTCCTCTCATGTTGTGTAAGCACCTTGTCTCTCTCTCAAGTTTCCACATTCCACCAAAACTTGCTGCTTGAGGTGGGGATTGCACTAACTGGTGTTACAGCTTTGGGCTATGGGTGTCACTGCTTTACACCAGGATTTTCTACGGGAAAAGTCCTCTGAGAAATGGCACATCAGACTTCTCTCTCACATGGGCAGGTTTTAAGTAGGAGGTCTTCCCAGCACTCACTGGACTGGCTTGTTTGAGTAAAAGCCAGCGTTAGGGGTGTTCCTCAAGGCTCATTTTGTTTGTGGCAGGTTGAAGAGGTTACCCTTCTGTACCTGTACCTGTTCTTGAGAATGAAGTTCACTGCACAACCAGACAAACACACGGCCAGCAAAACACTGGATGTTTATAGAAAAAGACAAAGCTGGTTACAGCAAGAAAAGGCTTTTGGGTAGAAGCATAACTTCCCTCCTAACTGGGAAGTGTTCAGGAATTAAGGGTTAACTATTATACCCCCCCC
>VZRS01010163.1:0-14503 GCA_013398055.1 Ifrita kowaldi | reverse complement strand
CCTGAAGCTGCAATATTTTAGACTACTCCTCAAGCCAGCTTCACTAGAACTGACATTGGAAACATTGTCAGAACCTAACAGCCTTTTTTCTCCAACTGCAGAATTCAGCATTTGATCAACATCGTTTTGACCAAAATCAAATAAAAAAAGATCAGTAGAAAATACTTTGTCAATCCCTTTTAATGGCACAAAGGCTGAATCCCTTTTGTGCCAGACATTACTTTCAGATGCCAGCACTGCTGCCAAATTGTGTGGTCAGCTAATCCAGCGAGGGCAGAAGTCCATCTTAACTTAGTATATTTTTAAGGGATGCATACTGCAATGGGTCAGAGTCGAAAGTCACTTGACTAAGTAATACTCCATCTTTTTGTTCCAGGCTAGAATCCACAATTACTAGGGCTGCCACAAAAATCTCAAGTCTACAGTATGGCATATTAAGGCTTTCACTACACCACCACTTAATTATTCAGAAACACTGCACCAGAAAACATCACAAGAAACAATAAGGTTGTTCAGAAAGGTCAGGATGGTGAGTAGCCAAGAGGTGGCAGTGTTTCTATCTGGTAAACAGGAAAAAGACTAATTGTTTATAGCATTCTATTTGGGTAGGAAGTCCAGTGGCATCAAAGTGATGGACTGCAAGAGGCAAAGTTTTTAAACTGCTTCTCTCCCCCTTTCAGCTGCAGCCCAGTTAAAACTGAATATCCTCTGCAGGCACTACAACCAGTTACTGGTCAAAGCAGTTGCCTTAAGAAGCAGTAGTAGTATACTACTGCAAACATTCTAATTAGAGTAATTGAATGCATCTAGACAAGAAGGTGGGAGTATTTTAATACTTTAGTAGGCTCCTATAAATGAAAGAATTTTAAGACATTGTCTATGCAATCGTGGAGGTCTTTTTAATTGATAAAGAATTTTCAGATTTATAAACTGTAGCTTAGACTTACCACAAAAAAAAAAAAAAGAAGAGTAACTGTATAAATCGGTACTTAAATTTCACTTGGCATTTAAGCTAGCCTAAGGAAATCCCAAGACTGCCTCACCTCTGAATTTTTAACATGGTTATTGAACACTGGAAGATGAAGTTTCAGTTCACATGTTCAGTGCAAAGGTCACAAGCTCTGCAAGACCATGATCAGAAACATTCCAGGGCAGTGTTGCTTAATTCATGGCAACAGCTTTATTTAACAAAAGCACTCGAGGAATGGTTTCCCTCCGTAACTCCATATGGGATCAAACATGAAACAAGCCAGCTTACTCCAAGAAGTGGCTTCTTTGACCATATGAGAGCTGGGTGTTTTGAGAATTTGTTTTGGCTGGTTTTGTTTCTTTTTGTTTGTTTAAACTTTGATTTACAAAGATCTTTCATTCTGAAAGCATTTCCACCTAGTTGTAGCAGAAAAAGAGCCATGGCATACATATTTGACAGGAATGTCTCCCCTGCCTGGAGAAAAACAGATACATGAAATGGGGAAAAACAACCCACACACCACGATATTCTGACTCTTCCTGATCTAAGAAAGTATCTTCCAACAACAGCCATTTGCTCCTAGCGAACAACTGGCAACGGTTTTCCTGGGTTAGACAGGGGTTTCTGAAGAGGAGTTTCCTTTCTTAGATAGTAAGTGTAGCATTTTATATCATTTCACATCATACTGCTCAAAAACCTTGTGCTACTTTATTAGATTACGTGCATCCAAAACAAGTTACTAGATTTAGAGCTGTGTCAGTCACCTTGGATTATTTCCCCTTACTACCTCCCTCCTTCAGCAAGGGACTACACAGCTGTCTGTCAAAGTATCTCTGCCATGGGAGCCAAATGGAAAATTGCCCATCTACATCCAAAATTTGAATCTACTAACACAGGTGTCAACTATTTCTTTACACTATTTCTTTCTTTTACCTTAAGGAAAATTCATACCAGGAAGCTTTGGAGTAAAATCATATGGCACTACATATGAGATAATTGTTCTCAAAGGGAAGAATAAACTGCAAAAAACTGACAATAGGATAGAGTTATAATGAGGGAGGTACTCATTATCCCAAGTAGTTTGTCTGATTTCCATCCCCAGGTAAGCCATATACAAATCTTACCTGCATTCTGCAATAAGGTTAACACTGTGTTCTCATATGTTGAGGAATACCTGGATGAAAAAACAAGATTTCCCAAGACAGCATTCCATGTCAGTGAGTCTCTCACCTGGTGATAGCACATTTTGATAGCATAAAGTAATCTCAGCTGGGAGGTATCACTATTCTATTTTTTATTTTGGTCTTTGTTTTGATATGCAACACTTCCTCTTTCCAATCTCTCTCCTAGATAGTGAAAAGTGTTTCCTTTTACGTTTCCTCCCTGGATGGTGTTAAAATGAATTTAAAATTCAGACAAACACATTGATGAAAATACTGTGTTCTCCTGTAGACAAGATGATACTGAATTTCATGCATTGTATGGTATTTTCAGTTGAGACCATGATTTTTTTTCTGTTGCTTATATTAGAAAACTGATATTAAAATAATGTAAGACAGGGCACCATCAAGGCTTCCCCATGGTAATTTAAAAATTAAAGCAGAAGGACACACTGTAGACCAGTTACTCTAAAATAAATACTAAACACCTTTCCTTCTTTTTTTTTCCTGAAACAGCAGTATTGAACATTGGTGAAGACAAAACAGCAGTTCTGACAGGGTACTGGTCCAATACATTATTCCTAGATTGATTAACTGTCAAGATTTATCTTTCATTTAGGAGAAAATAAGTTGCTCTTACTATGCTAGCCAAACCCTCATAAGTACTACATAAAAATGATGTTTACATACATACACTGGCACTATACAATGAAGACAAATGAATGGCAACAGAAAAAGTGTATTACTGAGAGGAATTAACACTTGTTCCATGTTCACACAGTGAACTTCACTACCAAAAAACACGACAATTTAAAAGTGAGATGCTTAGTCACAAGAATGATTTATAATGAAATGCACAACTGTGGCTTTCACCAAAATTCATTCAAAGCATCCATGTTATTCAACTTCAAAGTTTAAGGCAGAGCTGGGGAACGAAATGAGATGAACAGGTTTCGACAAGAGAAAGGGACCTTCCATACACCTTCGGTCCACACCATTGAGGAGTTTCATCAGCTGAAGCTCCTTAGCAGCCTCTGCAGTTCTCTGCTGAATGGCATAGGCTGGCATTAAGAACAGGTGTTAGAAGTGGTATCACATACAGAACAGAAATGCTATTAATTGTATTTACAAGGATGTTAACTGAAAGGCGTGACTTCAGCTGAGTAACTCCTCCTCACAAAGTTTCTGCAGCTAGACACAATTGGAAACCAATTAAAATAAAGCTTTAAGTAGTTTAACACCCTAAATAACTTCTGCAACTATAAGAATTATGGTACTCTTTGAAGAAAAATGTAAGTTAATTGCTTGCATCCAAGGACTGAGATATGAAAATGAAACTATTAATTTAAAAAATGGCTCAAGTTGATTTTTTTTTTTGTTGCAGTTTGTGAAAGTAAGCTCATATTAACACCTGCACTTTTAAATTATGGTTCTCCTATTTGTTCTCTCAGTGTATAAAGTTTTTTGGCATCGCTGCTGAGAGACCAAGATAGGAGCACTAGTAAAGACTATCAGTAATCACGTACTACTTGAACTCCCTTCACTGCCTCAGAGGCATAGGAAAACTAACGAAAGGACTGACAAGGAAGCGTTCCAGTGAAAGAAGAGCCTCTGGATCTAAGCCAAGCCCAAGTATGCCACTACAAGCTCAAGTGGCCAGCCACAGAATCCAACTACTCCAGTCTTGGCAAAGACATGCTGACCTTACCTATATCCAAGTCAATGCCAAAGTCTCCTACAAGGGGAAATGAAATCTATGCATTATATTAATTATAACTGCAGTCCTTCAGAACTTCCAGCAAAATCTCTCTAGTAGTTCTCTAGAAGACGTAGCTTCCTAAATCACAAAGGATTTTCAATTGTTACTAGAAGGTATCAATATGCACTAACCATGTACCAATATGTAACAACATTTGCAGTCAAGGCGTACAACTGCTCCCTGGAAATACTATTTGAAGAACATGCCACTTGGAATGAGGGGCCCACATGTATCCCTTCAGGTTCAGAGGAACATTGCCTTAGAGGTTTTCCACTTGTTTTGGTAAGGGACAAAGAAATTGGACTGACTTGACATAGCTGCTACTGAGGAACAGTTCAGGTACAGAGGTACGTAATGAACTACTTTTGGCAAGATGCAAAGATGGGATAATACCACCTTTGCCAGAAAAGCAATAACATGAAGATAAAGTCACGTTTGTTTTGACAAGTCACAATTGTCTAAAACTTAGGGAGTTTATCAAATTTGTATGCACTGGGAAGCGCACACAAATGGAAAAAGCACCTCTCAGGAGTGCCTGGAGGTGGTTTGGAGTGGACAGCCCTCCAGCAAATTGCCAGCTATGCAGTAAAAGTCAGCTCAAGATGCTTCAGCCCTGCTTCCACTCAGCCCAGCCTGCTTAGACTGCCCACTGTGAACCTCCCTATGAACCATCCCACCAACCATCACTCAGAGTAATTCATGCTTCAGCAGCAGAAAGCTCAAGGGCCATACATTAGTTATCTAGCAAGAGGCTCAGAGCCCTTGAAAAAATTAGTAGTGCTAGAACAGCACAAGAGCTACCATGAAATATTGTCAGTTAAAATACAGGCTGTCTAGAACAGAGAAAGAAGACAGCACTTTCATTCTAAGAAAGGGCACGTAGTTACCTTTTGGAACTCTGTCAACAGCCACCATTTATAACTCTAATCCAATTCTTAATTCTAATCTTATCAATGCTTCCATGATATTGGGGGAGGCGGGGATTATTACATCCACTCCCTCACTGACAATTGTATTAAGTACAAGAGGGGAAGAAGCAAGGAGTGTATTAAATCTTACTCCCATTACCATCTTAGTACATACAAGAGTAGCACTAGAAAGGCTGGGACCTCAGTGTTCTAGGAATTATTTTGTACTTCATCCTTTCCAATTCCCTGATATTTTGTTATTGTTGCTAGTTTGGTTGTTATTTCTTTCAGGGTAGAATCCACTCCAGACCACTGCCTGATCTTTCCAGGACCAATTTCTTTATTATAATAATTCTGGTTTTTTTCCCCCCATAAACTGTCCCTCCTTTCTTCCCAAAATATTTGCCCATTGATTTAAAAGCCTTTAACTAAAGTTGACACCAAATCCATCCTATTGGGACACAGTTGCAACATTGTAGCTGCTTCTCCAGTAACTAGCCAGGGAAAATTATTTTCCATTATTTCAGTCTAGTATTCAATTCAACTAAATTCTCTTGTATCATTATCTGCACAGTAGAGTCCGCAACTCGCAAGCACTTCAGTGGGAGAAACAACAATTTTCATTTTCCCCTACAAATAACCACTTCTCAGAAGGGAGACTGGTTCTCACAACAACTTTAGCTGGCTTGCTGATCAGTCAGTCATCAATTAAAGAAAATCTGGTTTCCAATTTGCTCATCTAGCCACAAAAGCCGTGTTTGGGACACTCAGCCGGCTCATTCAGCAACCGGTTTCTTAACAGAGAAGCCATGCCTTTCTCAAGTAACATCCTTGTATGGATCAAGTATTCTTGAAATTTGAGTGACTTTGTCTAGCAGGCTGCAGACCCCCTTCACGCTCCAACTTCAATGTATTAAATCTCCAGTGCCTTTGGGCACACCATATATAGCGGTGGGGGCGGGGTGTGCTGCAGGGGGCTGGAATTTAACCCTTCACCAGCACTGCTTTTCAAGGGAAAAAAGAAGGCTTGGAGGCATGATGCTCCTTCTTTCCATGCCCTAAGAAAGTTCTTTCTCAGAGTAACAGACCCACTCACAGATACATGCACTTACTAAAACATCCAGAAACCGTATAGCTGACTTCCAAAGCACAGCAAGACACAGCAGCAGCAGCAAGACCCCAGGAGCTACGTGATCACTTTCCCTTACACCCTCCACCACCTCACATGGCATTATTCAAGGTTACAGAAGACCAGCAATAGTAACCTTGAGTACTGACTCACTCCCTGGTGATTCACAGCGCACACTACCAACCCTGACACAAGACAGCAGCATTTCTCTACTCCCTGATGCAGCACTAGGTTGGATGACAAAGCTTAAGGGCATCAGTAATGCAGACAGCTTTCAAGCTTTGCTTGCACCCAGTATTTAAGGCTAGGGATTCTGATTTTGTACACTCAACTGTCTGACAGCGTGAATAGCTGAGTAAAAAGAACCACTGAAGTGAAGGGGGAGGGAAAAGGGGAGGATTTGAAGTTTGATAGCTGACATTTTACCCTAAATAATAGTTTGCCTTTTGTTAACCAAGAGGAGCTGAACAAAAGGCTGTATAAAATTTGTTTTTTAGCATATGTCAGCCACTCTGGACAGCCAAGTACCTACACATTCAAACAGAATCCACAAAACCCAAGACAACATGGGACATGGGGAAGATAGAGCACCAAGCTCCAGTACTACCATCCAAGAATCCCACTGAAGTTTGATTGCTGAATTTCAGATCCCTGCCAGCCTTTTAATCCAGACGAACACAGCGTTTGGTAGTTCGGCACATTCACAATACCTTGCCTAGCAAAAGGAAATATTTACAGTAGATGCTGGTTTATAACAACACTGGCTATCCACAAGATGTATGGGGTGGGCATGTAATACAAACAAACAACTGAAAAATATAAGGTTTAGCAAACTTGACAGAACACCTTTAAATATTTTCATTATGCATGGAGACTAACCAACATTAGAGGAAAAATGATACAACACAAGTTTAGCTATTGCCTTTAGCTCACTAAACCCTTCTTCCCCTACAACACAGATTCAAGGGTGAGCATTTGCTATTCTCACATCCCTGGAAAGCACTGGTATGAGAGCAGCCTTGGTGATTGCTTGTGTGATCTTAAGAGAGGTAATACCGTAGTAACAAACAGCAGTAAAACATACCTGCTGAGGTGACAGCAGTAGCCTTTGGTTGGGTTAATCTGTCTACTTCAGAAATGAGTTTAAGACAATTTACATGTTTCTTCAGTAGAGATCATTTCCTCTATAGCATTCAAGGCATATCTCACAGTCCCCAGAATTTTAAGTATTCAACTCTGAAAAGTGACTCGCACCCATTGCCAGCCCAACAAGTTTAGAGCTTGCCTCAAGTCACCTCCCTACTGCTGGGAGGTAATCCATTTTCTCCAAGTCAGCACCAGTGCAGAGGCATACAGCACAAAGTATGCAGAACCATAAAACAATAAGCATTTGAAGTTTCCAGTTCAAGTCTTAAGTCACTTCAAAAATATTTCAACCACATATGAAGGAAACTGCTAACTAGTCATCATCCTATCCAACAAGTTCACCATCTGGGGTTTTAGAAATGCATATTACACACTCAAGTGAAATAACAGGAATGGAGCTCTTATTTCTTAGAGCTGAACATGTAACTATGAATTAATTCTTGTGTCAGTATTGCACACATATCCAAGATGCCAGAGCACCACACAGAACATATATTCATGAGCCTCATCCATGGGTACTGGGTTTTATTCCTTTTCATACTGTGCTATACAGCTAGAGCATTCAAAGCTGGCCAACATTTTTAGTTGCTAAAAAAAATTAGCAGCTATGGACTCTATAACTGAAAAGAATTTATTTTGTTGAGGGTTGATAGAGGAAGAAACAAGCAGCTTAGAGTCAAAAGAACTTTAGAAAAGAAGCACACTACTGTCTTAGCCACATAAAATTTCTCTTCTTTAAGATGTTAGGGCAAAGATAAAATAATGTCTGAGGTGACATTACATAGTAAAGAAGTTTTTGTAGTCAAGGTAGAAGTTGGCAGATAGTATTGCTGCAATTCCTTAACATGTTTTAATTCCATTTCTGTGACTTGATTTGGATGCAACAAGCTTTATTTGTTACGGGGACCAAACCCATCCCACCCACAGAGCCCTTCTTGAAGCACAGCCAGGGAAAGGAGAAGACAACCCATGGAAGGAGCTGCAGCTGAGCCTGTGAGGAGAACAGCTGAAACAAAGTCAATATGCCTAATATATTTTAGGATCAGGGACATCCATTCATTACATTAACCAGTACTTGAATTGCCAAGCAGTAGCCAGTCCCATTCCCATCCAGTATTTCCACACTTTAATTAAAGACTTCAAATGATAGGTTAAAAGCATTAGTAAAAATTATGTACTACATAATTATGATCCAAGATTATATTTGTAACTGCTCTACTGAAAGTGGATTACAGCTGAAGACAATAAACCCCTTCTGTGAAATCTTATCTATGGTAACATTGGTCTTGCATTCAGTGCATTGTTCGTGCACCTTAAGATCTATGCCCTCAACACATCGTGATTCTTTGTCTCATGGAAAGACACCAACAACTTTGCAGGAAGGAAGGGAGTATGGGAGGAAAACTAGGAAGAGACTGGGTCAAGACAGTATTGAAAGAGGAATGATACCTCCTCGACTTTAAAACAGAGGAACTTAAGTAGTTTTCCTTTAAGGAAGCATGGTCTAGCAAGCGTGTTTACATGCTCTAAAGATTTAGCTGAAAGGAGAAACTGCTAGACATGATGCAAGATTTCATCACTAAATTGAAGCACAAATTCAGCTAGACCTTCTCTCCCATTTATGAGACACTTCAAGACATCGGTTTTAAACAAAACTGTAGTTAAAAAAAAATTATGGGTATACAGTAGGCTAGTTTCATGCCTATTTATTGTACGCACATCTCCAGTTGTATGTTCCCAGAAAAAGTCACTATAACCTCAGAGGTCTATGCTGCAGCCTGCAAGCATTAATATCTTTACATACAGCAACACACTTGGTTTTTCAAATGCATGCTCTAAGTGAAAACAGTCCATGAAAGTTGCCTGAACATCCAAGGCATTTCTGCTTCTTCCAGTTTTTACTCGCTGGAAATTGTCTGAAGTCATGTTTAATTAAGCCAGTAGTGTAACAATATCATTATCACCAGGAGAAAAATCTGACAACTTTGCTGTATTTACCCTAAAATGTTGAGTGGATTTCAACACCAGTCACAGCACAGCAGGGGGGGTTTGGATTCTGTCCAGTATGGTATCAAACTTCTGCATGCAGGGAAGAGCCAGGAGCTAAAAAGATGTGATGGGGAAGAGGCATCTAAAGGGGAGGTAAGGCAGAGTAATCCAAGAGGTTTAACACCTGATAGCTGAAGAGTATTTGTAAATTAAAAAATATTGTGAATTTAGAGATTATTCCAACCCCTTATCATCCTAAGGATGTTAAATCCACATTCCATAAATCATATATGAACAAAATAACTCACTACCCTGCTTTCTTCATCAGGAGAAAATTAAAAAGGAAAACACAACTGTCAGTAACTAAATCTGAAGCATTGCCTTCAGATGGGCACCTGTATGTGCATTTGACATCAGAAAAGACACAGTAAGTATGATAAATGGAGGCTGCATGAGCACAAAGAACTATATGCAGTTTCTTGCATACACTGGAAGTATGGATTTCTCTAGCTCATGTGCATATTTTTCTCTGAAGCTCTAGCAGTCACAGCACCAGCAACACAAAGGATCACATTTTATGACCACTGCCTCAGGATGCACGCCTAAAATTCTTAATCATTTTGTTCGGTGGCAAAAACCTTAATCATTAGAAAAAGAAACGGCAAGAGCCTGCATCACACACTGCAGTTTCATGTAAATAACCCTTGAGCAGGAGATGCAGAACTGGAACTGGGAACACGGGCATACTCCCTGTGCATCAGCCAGCTGCATTGGCGAGCCGTGTGGGGGGATGGCAGTGGGAGCACCACGGAGCAAAGCTCAGCATTTGGCAGTATGGAAAGCCATTACACAAAAGCAACCACGTTTAACCTACCATTCCTGTCTAACCACTCTATTCCTCCTTTCCCCTCATACCAATTCAGCCTGCAATTAAAATAAACTTAGACCAGTGCTACAAAAAGGGAAAAAAAGTTTTCTGTCATGTTAAGTGAGTTAAATTGGCTCACAGAAGCATCTCCTGAGTGCACACAGCCTAGCCTGGTGAGAACAGAGGAAGTGAGATCCCCTAGTCTCTGAGTAGCCATGAGATGTTAAGACAGCTTGCTCCCTATTGTGAAACCACAGCTTTACCCTACATTAGAGCAGCTTAGACATAAATTCAATCAGCAAATTTAGCCAAGGTACCAGATAAGTAGCTTTCAGTTCAACTGACAGATATGCAGTTGAATGTTCTCCCCTATACACACCCAATCCTCCAAAAATTGCAATTTTTTACAGTCTGTAAGACAATAAGAAGGAATGCATTTTATTTGTAATCTAAAAAGGTAAGAAATCCAGGAATATATGCAGCCCCAGAATTCAACATAGCAATCTAATTTTAGTGAGCCTTGTCCACATGCTCCAATAGCCCCATGAACCATTGCAACGCACTGACATGGCAAAAAACTTCAGAGTTTTTAAAGTAATCTGATCAGTTATGAACCTGACAAAAGACTGAACTGATGCAAGGAAAAGGAAGGAACAGTGTGTCTAAGGGCAAGGGAGAAAGACCTTTAAAATCCTTTCTTGCAATGGAGGGAGCTGTGGCACTACAGGGTTTCGTCTTGTATGTCTCGGTAGTCCACGAACCACTTCTAGAATGGAATCTGTAGAGCAATATGAGAACCAGAAGGGTCACACACCATTAAGGCTGGCTGAATTTGGCAACTCCACACTTTCCCTAGAAAGTGTTAGAAGTCTGTTATTGAAGTGTTTGGACCATCCACCACTGTTATCACAAAATGATATTAAAGCATGCAGCAGCTGAGCTCTGGCATAAATGCAACCCCAATTATTTAACTTGCAACTTGTGGCATTTTCCATTTTCTGCAAACTCGCTTGAATCCAGAGAGTTTATCAGTACAAGCCAAGTGTCCTACAGCTGTCCCAACATTTTCTAATATCGTGGTTTCGTTCGTAGACTATTAATACTTCCAAGAAAAGAAAAACAGAGGTGCTCTTTCAGTCAGACATGAAACAATCAAGAACACATTGACATATCAGGTAGGGTATTTGATTTAATTATGGGTAAGACTAAAGTAAAATCTTTTTCAAGTGCTTTCTAGTTGGTTTTATAACAATAACATCTAGTTGCTACAGTAGCATTGATAGTTCTATCCATACAACAAACACTGCTAGACAAAAGAAAATTATCAGGGTTGCAACACAGTTACTTTTGTAGAATGCTTTGAAACATCTGAGATTTAAGCATTTCGCCTGCTGCCATGATAGCATTTTACATCAGACTGTGAGGTTCCCAGTGGTAAACCACCAGACTGGGTTTCAACAGCAGCTCTATGACAAAGAATTGGCTTTTGCTTCCCCCCCACCCCACAACACTTTTATTCACTTTCTTTCATGCATCACTGTAGTATCTGCAGGCATTGCCACCCTGAAAGCAGTGTTCAGGGTTCTCTCTAATGTTTGCCACTACTGTAACAGTCAATATTCTCTGTTTCAGAGATTGTTCCATACTCATAGCACACAACCGGAGTCAACAGCTCAGCTGAGACCAGAACCATCTCGACTAAAAAGACACTACACCAGACATCCCAGTTAAGAGCTGAAATCTGCATTTCTCTGCATTAAGAGATGAGCAACCACACGGATCTTGTCTGGCAAATGTGTATGTGTAGTCTTGTTTTGAGACTTGGAACACCCAGTAAGTAACCACCCACGGTGCTATTTCCCTTCTCACTCGAGGGAGTCTCAAAACGGAGGTGGAATGAGGAAAAATTACGGGGAATGGACAGTGATTCCCAGAAGGAGGGGTGGAAAGACCAGAGAGGAACAGGACCAAAGGTAACAAACGAGTAGCAATATTAGGACAGGAGCATCATGTTCTAGGCAAGGAGGCACAGAATAAGGGAGCCAGCAACTTTTGTGCAGAAAACCCTCAGAGATGGGGTCAAACTCCTTATAACTGATCTCAAACAGGGTGAGGAGGACATATCCTGGGGAAGGAGAAGTCTGCATTTAAGAGAACTACTCTTCCAGCATCTCTTACAGACGAGATCTGCCTATGCCCAAATCTTACCTGCATGAATTAATCTGAGGGAATATCCTGCTCACCAGCTTTTCTCACATTACTGAGCAGAACCACAGTTTTTAACTACTAATATTAGGGTTTCAGGCTACCATTCCTGCCTTGCATTTTAGGTTTGTTTTTACACTATTAGCCAAACAAAGTACTTAAGTGATGCACTAAGTACTCTCCTGGAAGGCTGCCTTTCTATTATCGTACCTTTTATGAGGCTGTAAATAGCATTCTTAAACAAGCAATAACCCTCACAGTTTTGCAGCCACCCTTTCTCAGAAAAAAAACTTGTACACCTCACCCATACTTTTAGCCAAAGTGAGAAAGATTTACAGGATAAACTGTTCCCAACAGTCAGTCTCTCCCAAACAATTCCCCTTGAGTGAATAATAAATACTTGCAAATACTGATCAGGCACACCCGCATTAAGGAGCCACCAAAATGCACTAATCAAGAACAGTAGTAGATCATTAATTTGCAGAATAAAAGCCTTTCTCAACAGGAGCTGAAGGCTTGAAAATGCTTACTTGTTTTAAAACAATTTCTAGGTCTACAGGACACAGGAACACCCAAACCCAATCCTTTAAGAGGTGTGCCCTTTTCAGAGTACACTGTTGAAAGTAAAATTATTTATGTAAAATAAATTAAGCTTTTTCAGAAGTTACTTCTAGAAAAGCCGAACAGTTTAAGCAAGGCTAGACTACCTTTGTTCCCTTTGCAATTTAAGCTTTTAAGTCCACAAAATACCTTGGAGCTCCTATCCCAACTACTCTTTTACTAAGTGATGGAGAATTCATCACCTTAGAAGCTGGATATTCTATGCTATGGCCAAAAGCCCTCAATTGTTTCATTTTACACACTTCAAAAAGAAGTGTGTAAAACTACTCGCCCTACTGAGAACACAAAAACTAGAAGCCTTCTAGGCTGTACCACAAGACCAAAGTTATACTCCAAAATGAATGCAGAAAGCTGGCTTTTTTAGCGTCTGAGGAACATCATGCCTTATTTCAGTCTAGCATTCAGTATTACACATGTGCTTTAGGAAGCCCACTCTTAGGGAGATACTGAGATACCACAAAAAGCTGTAAGCAGCCCAGCTGCCATAACGTTTCTGGGTTGTTTTGGGGTTTTTTTGTTAAATACCTGATTGTTCCTCAAGCACACTTCATGTCTCCCAAATGTCATTTTAAGGTCTTTCTTTTTCCACAGAATTCATACATTCTGTCCTCTGACACTAGCAACTTCAAGAAACACAAAACCTGACCTTTCTAGAATTCTTTCATAGCTATAGCAACATTAGAGGAGATAGAAGACAAAGGCATCACCACATTTCCCTAGGCTAAATGCCATCATGTATCAGTTAAGCAAGCATCCCACAGGAAACTCTTGTACTACTCCTGTCCTCAGGCAGATTTTCCCCTGAAGCCCCTCGTTGTGCTGTCCAATTTCATCCTGGGAGGAAACTACCTCCAACACTGGTTACTGGAAAATTCCAGCAAAATCCCCCCGCGATGACCCCCAGAGCTAAAGGGGAAAAGTCAGCAGATTCGCCATTTTCCAGTTTCAAACGAAAAATCAAGTTTCAAACTATCACAGCAAGAAACTATCCCAATGAAACTTAAGACACTTTCAGTACATTTTGAAGAAGTCACTGCCTCTCAAGATCTATGAAACAGTACTTAGGGTCACCAGAACCAAAACTTGCAAAGCCAAAGCGTTTTAAATTAACACCACATAAAGCAAGTTCCTGTTTTTGCATCAGTAGATGTTTCCCACCACAGAAGCAGATAAAATGTTGACCAAGAGCAGATGCAGCTGGCATATGCAAGCGTGAATATATCTGCTAACTTTTTCACTACTTTTTATTTATTTATAAATAAATAACCAAAAAGGTGTCCTTTTCTCAACACAGTTACCTTCCTTCCCTATTTATTCGGGTTTTTTTCTCCAATGGGTTACACGCCGAACACGGCTGTGCAAAGCAGACTCCACAAAACAGTTTAACTCAGCATTGGGGCTCTGGGGTGGCCCAAACCTTTTTCTCTTGCATCTCCACGGCCCCTCCACCCCTCGGTACGCGCCCGAGGAGCTCCCTCTGAGGGGCACAGCACCCGCAGCAGCCCAATGCCCCCGCTGCAAACCGCTCACGGGCAGACCGGGTCTCCGCCAGCCGCCTCCGGGGACAGCGTGTCCCGCCCCTCGCGGAGGGCCCCCCCGGCTCACCTCCTCCTCCTCTTCCCGGGCGGCGGCGCCTCGCCGCACACCCTCCCCCGATGTGCCAGCGGCTCCCGCGCCCCGCACCGGCCCTGCCCCACGTCCCCAGCCCCGCGGGGCGGCAGAAGCGCCGCGGCCGGTCCCCGGCGATG
>VZRS01010162.1:0-42040 GCA_013398055.1 Ifrita kowaldi | reverse complement strand
AGAGATTTTGTGACAATTTTGTAATGATTTTGTGGCGATTCTGTAGAGATTTTGTGGTGATTTTGTGGTGATTTTGTGGCGATTTCATGGTGGTTTCGTGGTGATTTTGTGGTGATTTTGCAGTGCTTTTCCTGCTCACCAGCACGTTGACGGTGCAGCTCATGCGGTTCTCCTTGTTCTCGTCGTGCATGATGGTCCTGTAGTCCAACAGCCTCTCCATCAGACGCACCACCAGCTTCACAAACGTCTCCCCACTCTTAGCCAGGTATTTGTGCTTCCTGCAGTGCTCCAAGAGACTGAAAAACCAATTAAGTTCGCCTTGTTAATCACAAGCAGAGGAAAACCTTGACTCAGGTGCTGTTTTAAATATTGCGCATCGTTAACAGATTTTAATTATTTCTGGGCTACAAAGTTCATTGTAGTCTAATTGCTCTCTCTCCTGACTTCCCTGTGACATAAATTTTGCTGCTGATCAACACTTACATTTTGTCAAATAACACTTTGTACTGCTCATCTCCACGGCCTCCTTCCACTTCGTGATCCAGTTTGGTGATGATCTCGTTTTCGAACTATAATTAAACAAAGCAAGCGTAAATAATCAGCTGGCAAATATTTCACTTTATTCCTGTAGCCTCAATGCCTCACAGATTGGTTGGGTACCTTGGTGAGACGTTTAGGCCCTGGTTTAAAGCTTGATTGACTTTTAGAGCTTGCAGCCTCTGGTTTTAGACTCTCCACGATGATCTCCTGCCCTACAAGGACTTCTTCGGTTGAAGGAATCATTGGTCGTGTTGTTAAATGAAGTGTAAATATTTGCATTATGGAAAACTAAAGAAGGAGATTAATGACAGGAATGAGGGCAGGGAGAAAGGAGACACAGAAGGTCCCCAGCAGCAGAACTAAACACAAAAATGCTGGAAGCTCTCTGAGAGAGGAAAGGCAACACCTGAGGCTGGATAATCCTGCTGGATGCACCCCCCAGGATCCCTGACACCCCTTTTTAGCACACAGACACTGACTCCCAGTGGAACACAACTAATGAAGCTGTTAATAAACCCTGCAGAAGGGAAGGGAGTCATTTCAAACAACTCCAGAATAATTTTATTTGGGCGATAATAAAATAATGCAAACTTAAGTGGGCACCAGAATATAAATTTAAAATGCAAACTGGATAATTCCCTGCATTTTTAACAATTACTGAGGGTTTTAGCTGTTGCTGCTAGGAATGAATGTGAACTGTTCGAGGAGAAGGCACACTCTGCGCCTGCTGCTCTGTAATGAATCAGTTAAGTCACCTAATTCCTAATTCTTCATTAAAGAAGCTCAGACATCCACAGGATTAAAGGCAGAGACCTCAGCAGGAGAGGCTGGCTGAGCTGGGAGCCCGTGGCAGGGGAATGGGAGCCCAGTGCTCCGAGTGGGAGATCAGTGACAGAACAGCTGTCACCAGGTTTTTTCACTGTCACCTGCTTAATCCAGCCCTAAGGACACCGAGGAGAAGCAGAGGGCCCCTGCACAAGAACAAAGAGTACCAACATTTTGTAAATGTCAGGAGATGTACTTTGTATCTGCAGGTGATATTAACAGCACATAATGTACCCATGGAGAAAGAATGGATTGTCTGCATCATAAAATATTCTGGGTTGGAAGGGACCCACAGGATCATCAGCTCCTGTCCCTGCACAGACACCCCAACAACCCCACCCCGGGCATCCCTGGGAGCGCTGTCCAAACGCTCCTGGAGCTCTGGTGCCCATTCCCTGGGGAGCCTGGGCAGTGCCCAGCACCCTCTGGGGGAAGAACCTTTCCCTGATACCCAACCTGACCCTCCCTGGCACAGCTCCAGCTGTTCCCTCAGGTCCTGTCCCTGGTCACAGTGAACACAACGAATCCATTATTAAAATAATGACAGGAAAATGAGAAAAGGCAGGATAATGCCATCCACCCCCTCCCAGAACCAAACACACTCCCACAGTATAAAAACATTGAGCAGAACACAGAAACAACACAATGGTGAAACAGAGGAGTCACAAAAACCCTGTTCCCTAAGGAGCCCAGAAAGAAACTGACTTTCTAACCCAATGTGAGAAATGACACTTGCTGCCAGCCCCAGCCCTTTAGGTGATGTATTTTTTAGGAAGAGATTACTCAGATAGAGAAGAGCAATTACAGTTGTCATGCAGGATCTCAAGGATCTTCCCTCTATCAGTTTTACTTAAACCTCTGTAAATCCACGCTTTGTTGGGCCATTTCCCTAACGGCCTCTTGGGCTGAACAGAGCCACACTTGTGGCATTTCGGGGCTTTTAAGGATTGTTAACAATCTTTGCTCTTCAGTCATTCCTGATATTTCTCACAGAGTTGCTGCGATGCAGATCATGGCAGCCAGATGAATAAATGTTATTTAACATTAGTTAAAATTCCTTCTGTGGTCGAGGAAGGTTTTATCAACACCAGCTGAGGTTTATGGAGCTTTGGAGGTTTATCATTTCCCATGATGGGAGTGGGAATGTGACCCTGGAGCAGCACAAGCCAATGGCTCTGGGACACTGCACCTGGCATCTGTTGATAAACTCGATTTTTCCTTTTCTCTTTTTTTTTCCCTAATGCATTATTTTTTTTTTTAAATGCATTACATTTAATTTAATGCATAAATACCCCTGCAATTACTGTGATGGGATTTAGTCTCAAATGAAGAAGTGCCAAATCTCCACTGTTTCCATTAGAGCCAGTGGCACTCGCAGAGGCTCTTTCTGGAGGCTTGGGGGAATATCTGCACCATCAATGACCCAGACTCACATCCTCCTGTTGACACTGAAAGCTTGAGGGGTGATACCAGGAAGATTACAGGACATTATCATCCACTTTTCCTCGCAGCTGATCAAGATCTCAGCTCCTCTTTAGGATGTTTAAACTCAATCAAAGAGCTCCTCCAGTGCTTCCTCTGTCTGTGACAATCTCTCACCTGGAGCAAATAAATCAGGGTGAGCCATCTCATGTCAACTCAACTAATCACTTTTGGGCCTGGGTTTACCTCAAGGAAGGCTGCATTTGTAGCACTGGCTGACAAGTTAATCTTGCTGCAGATGAGGAGGACTTCCAGCCCTCCAAGCTGCTGTAAATTCATTTTGATGTGGGCTAATAATAATTTCCCATATAAAATTCAAGTGACAGATCCCACCACCAGAAATTAGTCCTGATGCCAGAAATGGCACACAAGTACTGCAAAACTTTGCTCAAAGGTTTTTATGAAAGTTGATGGTTATTCCCAACAGTTTCATCCGTTCCCTTTCCTATTTTCCCACAGCATTCCAGCTGGGAAACAGATCTGGAGCCATTTACAACGATGGGATCATTTTGGAGGCCATTGCGTTACCTTTCTCCCTTGCTCTCAGTGAGGGACGAATATTGATGTTCTCCAGAAGTCCAGAAACCAAGAAAAATGTACAGACTTACATTTCAACTGTAGGGAATTAAAAAATATTACTGATTGAAACCAATCCTTTGTGGGGATTAGTTATTTGCATTTGCACGTTCAGTGGGATCACAGGAACTGGGAGAGTCATTTACTTGTGTCCTGTCTGCAAATCCACAGCACAGGGAAAGGGAGCTTAACCCAAGGCTCAAAAGCGACAAAAAGACTTAATAAGGAATTACAGGTTCTAAAAGTCAAGAGAGATTCAGATAAACAAGGGGAATCTTCTCACTAAAGGGAATTAAATCCATCTGAAATTCATCAATAACCAGCATGTGACAATCAAAATGCTGGTGTGGCTGTCTCGGTGATACTGAGATTTATGGTTGAATGTTAGAAATGGGTTCAACTCCAAACAAGCAGAACGTGGTATCAGCAGTGACACAGGTCCAGAGAGAGTTAAAATTTATGCAAAGCAAAAGGAGTGCTGGTAGGAAACGAGGAATGGAGCCACCGCTGGGAGGAACAGGCACCAGCACCAGGAGCTTCCCATGCTCCAAATCCCACATTCCAGCTGAAGGGTTGTTTCACCTTGAGCTTTCCCTCCTGCTGTCACCACGGGATCCATCCCACTCACCTGAGCGGGCCCTGAACAATCGAACCAATTCTCTTTCATCGCTCCCCTGGCTCTGAAAAATTCCCTTTGATCCGGAGGCTCCGCTACTGAAACAGGCCAAGGGAGAAGCCGAGGGGAGAAGGAGGCGTTTCCTCCTGCAGGGAAGCTTCAGCCCCACACTGTTTTTAGGATGGGATTCCTGCTTTGAGGTACAGGCTACTTTGAAGTCTTATAAAGGCTTCAATGCACCTTCAGAGGGACAGGACAAAAATGGGCAACTCCAGCTTTTAATTCAGTCGGCCTTAATATAGTTCTGTAAAAACAAGGGGAATTGATCTTGTTTTGTCTCTAAATACACTGGGAGAAGAAAAAAAACCCCTTCTGTCTGTTCCTGGTTTTACCAGGCAAACCCAAATCCTCCTGACACAAAAACCACCACAGGGAAAGCTGCCTGTTTATCACACAAACCATCACAGCATCGGAGGCCTGCAGAAAACTGCAGTTCCTCCCCCACAAATCATGAGGTTGATACATCTGCTGGAGAAGTGGAGCCAATCTAAACCCTTGTTGATGTGACTAATAAGGTTAGATAATTGGATTTCTGGCAGATTAGTTTAACAGCAGCCAACCATTCCATTTGGAAGTTCTCTCTGGAAGCAGTGCTGGACAAGGATAATTGGTACTTGCATATAAAGGATATAAAGGAGCACATTACATCGACCCATTAAGCATCAAAGCTTGCCTAGGTAGTGGTAATATTAAAAAAAATCCCAAATTATATCTATTTCTATCACTTCAACACAAAAGAGACAAAAAAAATGAGCAAAGAATCTACAGACCAGGCAGCCCCAGTTCAGTTCCTAAGCAAACCACGGAACAGGATCTCATGGAAGCTTTTTCCAGGTACACGAAGGGCAAGAAGGTGACTGGGAAAAGCCAATTTAGCAAGCTGGAGATGAAAAAAAGTGTCCCCCTTCAACAGAGCCTAAATGTGTCCTGGATTGCACCAGCAAGAGCACGGCCAGAGGAGCAATGGGACCATTGCCCTTGTTAAACCACGGCTGGAATTCCGTGTCTGGCTCTGATTCACCGGCTTAGAGAGACCCTGACAAGCTGGAGATGGCCTAAAGGAGGGCCCCCAGCATGGGCAGAGTGCTGCAGGACCTGGCCCCAGGAGTGGTTGAAGGAATTGGGTTTGTTCAGCCCAGAGAAAATCCAGCTCAAACATTCCAACGCCTAAAAGGGGCTCAGAGAGGAGATGGAAGCAGCAACAGGCACAAGCTGATCCAAGGAAATTCCATCAGGATATAAAAATCAAAAAGTTTTAATCACAGAATAATCCTGGAATGGCTGGGGACAGAAGGGACCTTACATCATTCCAAACCCTCTGCCACAGGCAAGGACACAGTCCAAATCCAAAGGCCAGGATTAAACACTGGATTAGCTCGCCCAGAGAAGTGCTCAAACAACCCTCACTGGAGATATTCCAAACTGAGCTTCACGTGGTCCCAGATAACCCAGCCTACGGCCCAGGTTACTTCCAAAGGTCCCATCCAGCCTAGACTTTCCTTCAACACTCTGCTTTTCCCAAGCCTGTGATCTTCATTCCCCAAAGGCCAACCTGAGATACTCAGCAAACTCAGAGCTGCATGAACAGTGGACAGATCAATTATTCCTTGTCACACTGTGGCTGTTCACTCCAAACCTGTGGAAAAGAGGATTGTTACCTCTGCACTTGTCCTGTCAATGCTACATCCATGAAGAAGCTACACTGCCACAGGAAATACAGTGCCAAGTACAACCCCAGACATCTCTGACTTGAGGAGGATTCATTTTTCCTCTCAAACAGCAAAAAAAAAAAAACCCTAAGTGAAATATTTAAGACATTCATTTATTAAAATCACCCAACTATTCCACACAAAGCTGATTTCCTTCTGTCAGGAAAATTGAGGGCCATAAATTTAGCTATAAAGTTACTCTCGGATTTTTCATGATCTATATAATTGTACAAATAAAAAATGACAAGCAACAAAAGAGAGCATCTGACAGGAAACTGTTTAAACGGCATCCCAGCGAGCATTTCAATCTTTACAGTAGCTCTGGAGTCAAACATAAGAACAAATGATTATGCAGTAATTGGATGAAGCCAAAACACAGTTCACAACCTCTCCACACACCATCCAGCACAAAACAAATCAAAGCAATAAAGCTGATGCCATTTCCCTTGCTTAAGTGTCCCCACGCAGATTTTCATTTACTCTGCCTACAGATTTATTAAGAGTTGGTTCTCAATAGCAGTTCACAAGGAGAGTATGGAAAAGGATAAGGTTTTTCATCCAAGGAAGAAAACTGCCAATATGAAGGGGAAAAAGCAAACAACACATGTCAAATTTTATTGCAAAATTCACAAGGTCATATCCTGAACTGACAGAAATTTCACAGCGGGAAGGAGCTCCACTGGCTTAGCCCAAACCCTACTTGGCCTAACTAGTCTTAAACTCAATCCATATGCAAAGTTTCAAGGGAAGCAATGTCAAATGCATGATGTCAGGAACTGTCTTTCACTCCACTTGTCTTTCAAAAGTTGAAGCTCTCAGGAAAAGATGGAGTGTGTGTATTCATGGGCTCCCCTCAGCACATTAAAATAAAACAGAATAAAAACGCTCCATTACTACTGGAGATTTTGCAGTGCCTGTAGAGCAAGATGAAGCACTGACAGTGCTGGATTGTTTTTTCCCTCTTCAAAATCCATAAAAAGGTAGGGAAAATCAAAATTATAAGATAGTAGAGATGATAAATCCTTACAGGTTATACTTTTGCCACATTATCAGGCTTCCTTTATGTCCAATTTATCTCAGGAGCAAGCTCCTTGTGTGAGTCACAGTGACAATTTAAGACATCTGTCTTTGCTCCTGTGCCATAACCTAAGGTTTCATTTACTACATGCAAATTTCTCCTTCCAGAACCATTTCAAACCAACAGATGAAAACTCCACAGCCCCTCAGGAGTTACAGGAAATAAGCAAATCCATAATTATATTATTCCTTCGAAAAATGAGAAATCACAAAACTCCTTATCAGCAGTCAAAGAACAGCTAAATTTTCCTCACTTTAAACTTTAAATGCCTGCAGCTCTCTGCTTACCCTCTGGAAGCTTCTGGTGGAGTGGAATTCACACTGCATCATATCAAAGAAGATTGGGATCGTGGCTTTCCGCAGCTCCGTCTCCGGGATCAGCGTCATTTCCAGGATAGGCCCCACCATTTCTGGGATGAACTTGATTTTATGCTGACCTGTAGGAGAAAAGATGTGTTTCAGAGTTAACAAACAGCCCCTGGCTCTGGTAGAAGATGTAAAAGCTGTATTAATAGATCCTCGTGGAGCATAACAAAGCGTGTTTTAATACCTGGCTCTACTGAAACACTTCTTTATTTTTCTTATTTATTTGATGATGATGATGATGAACACCATCATCATCATTACAACAATGATTATTATTAATTCCACAGGAGGGGAGGTAGTGTATAAACCCAAATCAAGAGGAGTTGTTGAATCAGTCGTCAAGCTGGGACTCGCCACATTTCCCACTACAAATTTTCACACTCCAATTTCCAGGTTTTATTTTAAAACACAATGTGTGGCTGGCAGAGAGGGAGGCTAAAAGGCACATCACTTGTATTAACTTATTTAGACTCCTGTGTGAACAAAATGTTCTCGGTGTCAGTCTATCAAAGTGTCACCACGAGTGCAGCCTAACAGAGCCTCGAGACATGAAAGCACAGCTCAGCCAGCCCACAATATGTCTCCTTTCCTCGGAGCTGAGCTGCCTGCAGAACTCGATTTCAGTTTAGCTTCCCAAGAAGAAGCTGCTCCTCCCCCCTCTCCGGGCTCTGCTCCGCACAGAGAAGGGAAATTAAAGCTTAGCAGGAGTGTGGCACCTAATAAATACTGGACTGGGAAAAAAGAGCAGGTTGCTGTTTGTATTGTTGGCTAAATGGGTGCAGAGTGTATGTGCTGCAAATTATCTGGTGAATAAGTCCACGGAAAAATCCTCAGGATGATTTGGGATGAAAGGGACTTTCAGAGGATCCCATCCCACCCCCTGCCACGGGCAGGGACACCTTCCACTGTCCCAGGCTGCTCCAGCCTGGCCTTGGACACTTCCATGGATCCAGGGGCAGCCACAGCTGCTCTGGGCACCCTGTGCTGCTGCTTTATCACCTCATTGTACAACGGTGCTGGAGCAGCACAGCACTGAGAGCTCCAGGCACAAGTTTAGGAAACACAAATACATTTCTCCAATCAGCAACAGGCCAGGATCCACTGGGACCTCAGGACTGAACTGGAGATGTTCCTCACAAATGCCCTGTTAGGGATGGTTACAGCCAGGTTCAAGCACTGTTTCTATACCCACTACTGTGCTTCAGACCAGATTCTTTAGAGTCCACCTAATTTAGGGAGCCCTCAGTTTCCTCCATTCCCCAAACTCTTGTTCCCCACTGCGGTGGTACAGGACAGAAACAGATTTCAACTCATTTTTATTCCACTGCACTACACCGCTGTGACAGTAACCAGTGAAGTCTTTAATTGGTAGTTTCACTTTTGACCAGAACTAACATAAATCTCAACAAATGTAATCAAGAAAAATCCTTTACCACCAAAACACGCTCCTTTTTTTAGTGGATATAATTTAAGTTCCTTGATTTGGCAAACTCCTGAATCCTATTAGCATTAGCAATCGGATCAGGGCAAATTAATACTCAACGAAAACGGTGACTTTGGGTGCTGCTGCAGGGCTGGGTGCTGCTCAGGAATACCAAGTGAGAGGCCTAAAGCTTCCCTCAGTCTCTCCTACAAGGATTATTACATTGGGCCTCTCAGGTGACAGATTTCTTGTGTTATGCCTGAAGAGTGTCAGAGTCAATACTGCAGAAAACAAATAACGGTGACAAAAGTTGTTCGTCACGCGCTGATTGAACGCCGCAAGTCCTCGCTGTGCCACGGTGGGTTTTTCCACTGCCTCAAGCACAGGAATTCCCTCACAAGAGGAACATCTTTTGAACTTGAGACGTGAAAAATCCACAGAAGATGAGAATCTTTGATTTGATGATGATCTGTTCTCTGGGGGAAGCCCATGAAGTGGGAGCCCTGGGTGACGTCCATCCCACGCGCATCGGGGTGAGGGCGCACACGCACGGGTTTGCTGTGACAGCGTGATCCTGGGAGATGCTGTGCCACTAAAGAAAGCATGGGAGCAAAGCAGGAAGGGAAACAACCCTCCCCTGGCCCCCCAGGGCATCCATCCCCCTGTCTGATAAACAACCCAGCAAGGAATTCACCTTTCTCCCCTCCGCGGGAGTGTGGGAACTCCTACGCAGAGACTCCAAATGTGACAAATCTGGAAGAAAACTGAGGAGTCTCTTCTGAAAACCAACTTGTGCAGCTGCTTTAAGAACCACCACATGCAAAAAAAGCTACCCTTGAACAGGCAAAAACTTCCCCTTGCAGTGTCTTGTGCCTGGCCATGGGATGTGCTCACACAGCAGGAAGGGACCCCATCACAAACCAAAGCCAAGGTGCTCTCCTTGCTGGGTAAGGTGTGATCCTCCTTTCCCAGCCTCTTCCCATTTCAATCTGGGCCACAAAAACCTCTGAGTAATTTGCCAGCAGCCTCCCCTGTCCCCTGGGCCGGCTGGGAACACGCCTGACTAATCCAGAGAGGGTGATGTGTAATGACTTCTATTTATGTAACGCCCAAAGTTCAGGGCTATTTTTAACCCTGGCCTTCCCTCCAACAACATCAACGGCCCTGCCAGGACACCTTGGGTGACGTCAAGCCCTGCAAGGGACGGTGGCAGCTCGCTGGAGGACACCACCAACCATTCCCCTTCACCTTGAGGAATTTCTCTTCTCCATCTCCCCCCAGCTGGCTCAGACGTCACCGATAACGGTGCTGCTCTCCGAGCTGCCTTTCCCCGGCCACCTTTCCCACCAGGATGTCGTCTGAAATGTCACTGCAATTCCTCTGACACGGAACTGGGGGAGCCATTAACCACTGCACCCCTGTGCCCACGACCCCGCGTCAGCCTCTTGGGTCCTGTTTGCTAAATTGCATCACGAAACGCTTCACAATGCGTGGCTTTTGAATTCCTGCGTTTCCCAGACAGGCCATGGCCTGTTTTATGCTTTTTTGATGCTTAATGTCTCAGCAAGGTTTAAAAAGCCCCAGTTTCAATAAAACACTGCCTCAAAATAACACATTTTAAAGTTCAGGTTGTGGTATGGAAGGAAAAAAGCCTCCAAAGTGCTGTTCTGTACTATAAATGTTCTTTTATTTTTTTTCCTACTCATAAAAATAGGAAGGGGTGACTATTGAGGCCTCCCCTGCATCAGGAACAGGCAGACAAGTAAAAACTTTCAGAATTCTTATTTTACTATTTAATTTCAGAAAAAAAATTACACTTTTAAATGTGCATTATAGCTGGAGGACTGCCTTGTTCCCAGCTGTGGAGTTTGAACTCAGCAGGCATCGCGTGTTAATCACGGTATTTAGAAACAAAACCTGATGAGACAAAATATTCATTTTTGAGGCTTTTCTATACCCTTTAATCCATAAATCGAAAGTCAGGGTGGCTTGGTTCCACCACATCTCATGCACAACGGCATAGACATAAAAATCCTGTGCTCAAGCATATTCCACAACTCCACCCTTTAACTTCTGGCTTGGTTTCTGAACATACACAAGAATAATTTGATCGATGCAGTGCAACTTCCAAGATAAAAGTGTCAGGCACTCCCCAATCGATTCCCCTGCAGTGGGAAGTTGGAATTCCTTCTTAATTGATGCTGTGACGTGGATGAGATTGGTGAGGAGCCAGAATTTAAACATGAGCCATGAGTTGAACATGATCCACGAGTTAAACAGGGACTCTCTGGGTGACAAAGGAGATGAGGAAGAGCAAGGTGCTGCTCAGGAGAAGCACCAAGGCTGCCTTGCACTGGGGTCCTGCCTCACATTTACCTTTCTCTCCCAGCTTTTCTTGGGAAGAGCAGCAATTTCCTGACTCCCTCCACATGGGAGACTTTGGCATTAATGATCTCCTTAATGGATCTTGAAGAATCACAGACATTAGAGCTTGAGGAGGTCACGGAAGCATCTACCTGGATAATCTCCATTTATAAAAAATCCATTAAAAATAAAAGGCTTTCATGACAGCACAGAAAGAAATATTGAAGAAAACACTACCCCTTGTGCCAATCGATTCCCAAAACTCCGGGGGAAATTATTATCCTTGTTAATGGTGAGAAACTGAACCCCAGAGCAGCTCAATAACCTGTAAAGAGCAGGCAGTGGCAGCAGCAGAAGTGAAAGGCACAATGCACTCCACAAAGCCCAGCCTGGATAAAATCACCTCAGTTAAGAACAGCTGGATGGAAAAGTCTACATCAAACTTTCTACTTTCAGTCCAGTAAATTCTGGGAAAAGAATCCATAAGAATCCAAAGAGGCCAGAAACATTAGTGAGGAGAAAAGGTGGCTGAGGGAGCTGGGAAAGGGGCTCAGCCTGGAGCAAAGGAGGCTCAGGGGGGACCTTGTGGCTCTGCACAACTCCCTGACAGGAGGGGGCAGCCGGGGGGGGTCGGGCTCTGCTGCCAGGGAACAGGGACAGGAGGAGAGGGAACGGCCTCAGGCTGGGCCAGGGGGGGCGACGGGTGGATACTGGGAACATTTATCCAGCAAAAGGATTTTTAGCCACTGGAAGGGGCTGCCCAGGGCAGGGGTGGAGTCCCCATCCCGGGAGGGATTTCAAATCCATGTGGATGTGGCACATGGGGGCATGGGGCAGTGGTGGCTTTGGCAGTGCTGGCTTGGACTCGACCTTTTCCAACCTTAACAATTCCATGACTCCAAGACTGTGGGCCTAGAAGAGGGAAGGATCTGGCTAATTACTCACCCAGAGGCTGCCAGCATCCCACGCTGGGTGATGCAGCAGCAGGCACGACACTGATTTTATTACCTGCCTGTCAAGTCACATCTCAGTCGTGCACTAAGCTCTAATCTCTTCTCCAGACACTTAATTCACCAAAGATGCTTCTAATAAAAAGTGAACTCAGCTGCTCTCTGAAGCCTTTTCTCATCATTCCAGCAGATAGGATGCAAATTCTGTGATATCAAATACTTATGAACCCTTGGCACTCCCTTCTCTTAGAGATGCTCGGGTTTTTTCAACTCCCAGCAACAACAGCTCAGCCAGAGATAGAAGCGAAGTGGCAAACGCATTTATTTCTGATCATTTAAGGAAGTTTTGATAAAACTCAGAAGAGCTGAAGTGTCTGTGATGTTAAGCTCAGGAAAATGAAATCTGGCAGACGAGTACACTCAGGTCACAGTAAATACTCAGTTTCTCATGAAATTCAATCCCTGTACAGGCCAATTATACCCAGAGAGCAGCCCAGGCTGGAGACAGGCAGAGATGCCTCATGTACCTATGAGCTCCAGGGAGCTCCAACTTCCCAGTCTTTACTGAGTCACTGACACAGCCAGACAAGACTGAAAAGCAGAGTTTAAGCAGAATTTCCAGGCTGAGGTACTGAGAATCCTTGGACACATCCATTTTGCTACAGTCAGTCCCAGGTACTGCATCCACAAGTGAGTAAATAGAAATGGGTGTGTATATAGATATTTTCAAGGGGAAAACTCCCCCACTGAAGAGGTATCACCATAACAATGGCTCTGTGTCTAGCAAGAGGCTGAAACCCACAAAAACCACAAGACTTACAAATATTAACAAGAGTGATGTGCCTTCCCAGATGGTGAATTAAATATGCAGAGGTGGCTTGATTTCTTCAATCACCTGATTTTTAAAAGCTTGCTGCAGGCCTGCTTTTGTTTCAAGAGAAAGCAAGTTCATTTTAGAGAATCATGGGCTGGTTTGGGTTGGGAGGGACATCAAAGACATCTCATCCCACGGGCAGGGACACCTTCCACAGACCAGGCTGCTCCAAGTCCCATCCAAGCTGGCATTGGATTTTTCCAGGAATGTCCCTCTAACTTGTTTTATGGCAACACTGAAGGCAACACGTGCTCAGGATACTCACCCAGGTTGTACCACATGTCCCTGATCTCAAACCCAATCTGCCTTCTCATGTCACCGTACCTTAAAAAGGAAAACAAAACCAGCATCAAAACAAAATAAATCAAAGACCTACGAGCAGCCAAATCTCATTTCAAAATCAGATTCACGGCATTCGAAAAGAGAAGAAATTCCAGAACAGGTTCTCAAATCAGTCCCACCCTACTAAGATTACCTGGCTCGCCCTCACCAGCTCAGCAATGCATCTGTAAACACCAAAACTTGGAGAAAAAGGGTTTCCAGCCTCAACAATTCCAACATTCCACGGTCCCAGGCAGGGGTGGGAGCCCTGCCCCAAAGCTGGTGGCACCAACACCTCCCATCTCCCATCAGGGTCAGTTTTCCACTCCCCTCCCTCTCCACATGAACACCAGGACAGCTTTAATGAGTGGAAATCATCCTGATGCCTTCATTAATGATGGGCTGAGAACCATAACGAGCTCCAAGGATGCATTTGCTACATGGAATATTTGCAAGTAGAAGATCATTACTTAAATAACACGATGAGCAGAACTGTAATGTCTGGCAACTTGTGGGATTTCTGGGGGATAATAGTGAGACACCCTGTCATTAATATGGATTAAAGAGAATCTTCTGCATCATTAAGAATCTGTTATTATCTAATGCTTAAATGCAATGTTTAGCAAAACCTACAAATTACAATAATTAAATTCTAATTATTAAATATTTGATGTTTGAATTGAAATATACACTTAAAAAGATGGGTGAGTGTGATATGGAATTAACTGATTAATTATATCCCTTTTGACACAGAAGTGCCTTCACACAGCAATGAAAGTGCCTCCAGACCATGCACTTATTGCATCTTGAAGAATTTATTGTCTTGATTCCTGTCTCCAAAACATGATTAAACTGAAAATAACAATTTGCAAATTCATTATAAACAAAGATTTACAATTTAGCAAACTTTATTAAGCAACCACTTCAAATGACTTAATCTATTTACTTCTATTAGCAGTGAGAAATGCCTGTTGATTCCTTGAATTCCTTCAGCGAGATAAACTGCTCTGTTTAATATAAAAATCACTCCAAGAAAATTTGTGCCCGTGGTTCCCATTCTGACAAAGAGGAATTATCAGCCCACAAATGTATTTCAGAGCAATTTCCAGCCCAATTACAGCTCAGCTGTTGGCTCTTTGTTCAGGTCAGGAGTTTGATCCCAACTGAAATGCTCACAAAGGTGCTCACTAACACCGGGCAGAGGGAGCAAAGGGATTCTAAATTTAATGAAACAAAATTTACCTGCAACACCATCTCAATTTCCTTAAATAAAATACACCTGGCTCTGCAATACCAGCTCAATTTCCTTAAAAAACCTTTATCTATAATGTTATTTCTGGTATTTATAGCACAAGCCCCAAACCCTGAGCTCTGCTTGACACCACTTTTCCTCTGAACTTGTAAATATCCCTGTTTCATCAAGGAAGCCCCATGAGTCTCAGGCAGAGCAGATCCTACAGTGCTTTAAAATTCTCTTTCAAGGCTCAGGTAGAGCAGAGCTTCCAAAGGAAACACCTCAAAACTCAGGAGGGAGTGGTGGAGTTTGCAGGGCAAAACTTGGCTCCCAAAAAAAAAGGGATGGGATGTGGAGCCCTTCCTGAACTTTCTGGTCAAACCCTAAAAGCCACACAAGCAAAAAGCCTTTAAAATCAAGTCACTGCAGCAGTGATGAACTGTCCCCATTCTCCCTGGGATTTCTCTTATCATAATAATAGACAGCAAGGCCTGAATTGGGAAGGTGAAGGGACACAAAATGCATTTTCTCTCTCTATATTGACATATTTTATTTATTGTACACACCAGGAGCCTGAGCTGTGCTTGTTCAAGGAATCACAGCCTGGAAATTCCCCATTTTTGTGACCTCACTGGCTACGGGAACACCCTGCTTCTGTAGCTGCTCTTCCCAAATATTATGCCACAGAAAAAGAATCCACACAGTCTAAAATCACAAAACTGGCTCTTTTCAGAGCTTTGTGTTTAGTTAAGTAATAATAAGGTCACTGCTATGGAACACCAATAAAAAGCAGGAGAAGTATCAACGGGACAAGGGGAAAACAGCCTCAAGTTGTGCAAGGGGAGATTAAATTGGAGAGTAGGGAAAATTTCCTCACTCAAAGGGTGGTCAGGCATTGGAATTTCTTGTTCAGGTGGAGTTCCCATCCCTGGAGGGATTTAAAAGCTGGAAGGATGTGGCAGTTGGGGACATGGGGCAGTGGTGGCCTTGGTCAATGCTTGTCCTCCATGATCTTTTCCACCCTTAACCATTCCATTTAAACAAAATCTTCATGTTCCACTCTTATTTCCAGGCTTTTTTCCCCCTTTTGACAGCTTTCCTTTGCTGTGGGATTCTGAGCAGCAGCAGGGTAGTTGGAACCAGGAATGCAGACAGAGCTGCACTTATCCCAGGCCACCCTTCAGGGACAGCACCGTGGAAGTGGCTGGAGCGACCAAAACTCCCTCTGAAAGGCCCCAGGGATTAAGCAACAAAAAGCAGATGTAAAATGAGATTAGAAGGAGCACAAAGCTCAGGTGATTCCAAAATGCAGTTTTATAACACGTTAACACTTCTGAGAGCCCTGACTTTCTGAAGGTCCTGCAGCAGCAAACCCTGCCCCCATCAGAAATGAATTGTGAAGTTCAGATCCTGATGCCAGGGCAGAAGCACACACAACACTCGATTCACGTTTTTCCACCCAACCTTTCATTATCCCCTGATTGCAGCTCAATTTGAATAGATTTAGCTAAGAAATTAAACTGAAATTATGGCAATAGACCTCAAGTTCTTGGCCGTGATTGAGATGATGAGCAGGACTTACTTGTTAAGGATTTTTGCTCTTTTAGCACTCGAAAAATTCTCCAGTTGTAAAGATTCTTGCGTGAGAAAAGCAACAGCCAGGTGGAAGTAGTTGTTCCAGAGCTGAAAGCCCCCAAAATGACAGGAAGAGATTCCATTAATTCTCTTAAATGTTTCTCTACACACCTACAAAACAACTTAAAAGTCTCTAAATTATGCACATAAATATTTAAAGGGGAGAAGAGCAGACACCACAGAGATGGTGTTTCTTGATAAATTCTTAACACATCTCCTCGTTGCCTTTATGTTTCCAACAAATATTTCCCAGCTACAAATCCCAATTCTTTGTGTTTTGATGACTCAAGCAGAATCCCAGCCCAAACCCCGCTGTGATTCTGTGATTCCATGACAAGACCCACAAGCCAGGAATGGATCACAACACCTGCCGAGCCTGGCTTAACTGGGATAACTGGGATTCACAATGACGAATAAACCCGCCAAAACTACGTGTTTAGGGCAGAAATTTATTACATTAATATCATTTATTCCATTAAAACGGGGAGTTTTTTCTTACCTGTAGCTCAAAGTTGGTTTGATCAAGGAATTTTTTGTTTAGCATATCTGCATACTGATTAATTGCTCGCAGGAAGACTCTGAAAGATCAAGAGAAAATTACATAATTACACACTCTTCTGGGGTACCTTTGTATATTTGGCATCCCAATTAGACACAAAATCTGAGTCTGTCTGGAAAGAGAAATTTGAGGCTGTTACTTGAAAAGCAGGGTGATCTCACCACTGGTAAGTGTACAGAATTCTATGCAGATGTTCTCCAAATTAATCAAGTAAATTAGCATATGCAGAAACAGAGGGAATGTTTGGGATAAAATCACTCCTCTTTAAAATATCTCTTCATAATCAAGAGATCATTAAAAATTCAGTTTATTAGCACTATATATATTTTTTTTTTAAAGTTACAGTGTTGTAACTAACCCAGACCTGCAACTGATTGTATTTTAACTTTAGGGTCAAGAAAAACACGTTTTTTAAACATATGAGGTAAAAAAAATTCCACTTATGGCACAACAGAAATGCTGCTGAAGGACAATCTTTAAAGCATTGTTCACTGCTCTACTTCCCAAATGCTAATTCAGTACCCACTGTAGTTTATGGAGTTTCTAAAACGCTTCTTAAATTGCAAAAGGAGTTGGCCTGACAGGCTTGAAAGAGAAAACCAAATGGCACAGGAGAAGTAGGGCACTACATATTCATGGTGCTGAAAAATAAACATATTATTCCTTGGTAGCCTGATCTCCATTTTCAAAACAAACACGAGATTCCCCCTGCAAACTTGAAATTTATGCTGTGCAGCTGCCAGCTAATGCCCAGACAAATGAGCTTCTCTTTGGAGCAGGCTGGGGGAGAGATTTGTGTCTCCTCAGAGTCTCAAAAATGATGGAAACCCCTCCTGCCATGTACTGGGTTTGGTTTTTCCCCACCCCAAAACCAATCTTGAAAAAGAAGGTTCGCTACTGCAAATAAAAAAGTTGATTTTCCTCCAGGCTGGCCAAAAAAAACCCCCAGAATTATTTAAAACAAAGCAGCTAGAAAGGGTTTGTACTGAATTTAAGGTAGTTAACGATGTCTCCTGAAAAAAAAAATCATATTTAGCTGAAAGTCTGGAATCCAAGAGAAATGAAACCTCCAGAAAACACATGGGCAACATGATGGCAAGAGACATTATTTATATTTATTTATGTATTTATATATGGGCAACATGCTGCCAAGAGATTATTTCTGTACATATTGATGCATTTATATAAATGGAGAAAGGCATCAGGATGCTAAGAGAGACCATTTATTTATTTACAGATTGAAATAAATTAATAAAGGAAAAAAATTGATGCCACTGGGATGTAAATAAATTAATAAAAGAAAAAATTTGATGCCACTGGGATGTATCTGTAGTATAAGGTCAGATCGTTCCCATGGCAGAATTTTGGAGGAGACAGAAAGGATCTGAATGGGAAAACTAAAATGAAATTTAGAAAGGAAAATACAGAAAAATAAATTAAAATATGAAAGTGTATATAAAATATAAGCAAATATACATAAAGTCAAGTCCATACATACATGCACGTGTGTTTTATAATATTCTTCTTTATAACTGAGATGACAGAGGCATCTCTGCTCTTGCACCCAGCACAGGCAAGGAGGAATTCCAGCACTTCAGCCCACATCCAGCATCTTTGTCAGTGTTTTGGGAAAGCAGTTCATTAGGAGATTTTATAAATGAGCTGAATCCAGCACACAAATTAACACCCTGCCCTGCTCCAAAATATATGTATTTGAGATCTATGATTCAATTACCGAGCTGCAGCACATACTAAGATTGAAACCTAAGTTATCTGTGTGATCAGACAATCACCAGTGTTATCTTCTCTGCCTCCTCCCTGGTTCCCTTTGTGCTTCTGAAGGCTGATAACACAATGGGATCTGTAAATCTTCCCCCCAGAATTTGCAATTTAACGTGGTACAGGGGCCATCCAAGGCTGCTTCCCTCGTGGAGATAAAAATGCTTCCAACTCAGGCAGGACTGTGCCTACAACTTAATTATGCTGCCTCAAGACATCACTGTAATGTATTCAATCTACTCCATCTAATTAAGCTTTGGCACAATCTCATTACTTTATATACCATTATTTTTCTTTAAATTGTAACTCTCATTTTTCCCTTACATTAATTTCATTGAATACCAACAAAGAACAAATAATACAAATTCTGCTGTATTTGCCACTGGAAAAGGAGCAGAGCACAGAACATGTGTTCAACTGGAGCTGGAATTAAACAACCCCTGGGCATCAGGGGGGGTTTAGGAAGCCAGGAATTCCTTCAATTTCCATAAAGAAACATCCAAAGCAGCGATGGAGAGATTTAATGTTGATTTTGGAATTATTTTTTATTTCATTTGATCTTGATTTCATTTGATTAATCCTTTTGTGACTGGATAAAACACTTCCTAACATAGGTCAGTGGAAAAATCCCAGTGACAACAGAACATCATCATCATCATCATCATCATTATTATTACCATTATTTTTACTATTTTTACTTACTGTTCTTTTACTACTACCACTACTACTACTCCTCCTCCTCCTACTATTACTGCTATTATTATTACAGTCTATCTTCATTTGCAAATCCAATGTCATTGCAAACCTCACAGCCCTTTTCAAGGTATTTTAGCACCTCCAGTGCCAAGAGCAAACAGCAAAATGAAGAAGATTTTTATCTGATGAAGTTAATTGTAAAAAGATAGATATTAAAATATTGGCACTAAGAAGTAGCAAGCTGCAAGATCACTACTCCGAAGAGAGAATTTCAATAGTAAAAAATTGTGCTGGATGAATTCTTGGCTGTAACCTGGGCAATGCTTTGTTATCACCTGGGAAGTTGCTGCAACTCATGAATATAAAAACAGTTCAGGTTTGTGCCCAAATAAAAATTGAAAGAGGAAGCAGAAATATTTTATCATTCCAGGTGTTAGTTAAATCCTCCTCCTCCAAAGTAGGTCCTGACAATTTTCAGTAACTTCACTGTTAAAAGTTGGAGAAAATGGAAAATGCAGCGAAAAGCAACTCTTCAGAATAAGTGGAATTAACCCAAAAGCAGCAGCTCTGTGCTGAAGAAGAAAGAAACTGGCTGCTGGAACACTCTCAAGGATAAAAGGTGGACTTGGACATCACTGGGCCAAGAGACAAATAATCAGAACCCTCCGATGAAGAGCGTCCCTTGCAGTGCCAGCCCTTATCTCACTGTAATTAATAACGAAGATTGGCTCCCAGTTGTGTGTGCATAAAAAGAAGTGCTCTTCTTGAAATTCACTTTCAATGAACAAAAGAATTTATTATCCATGTCAGGAAGAGCCACTGAAGTTAAACTTTGAAAGAGGGAGAAGTTCAGAGCCTGGAATGCAGCACAATGGACTCCGCTGCTGTGTAAGACAACAAAACCTAATCCGAATGCATTGGGAAAGATTTGTGAGACAAAAGACTTTATCAACCCAATTAAAAGAAGGAAATTAACATTTCCTATGATGTGATTGGAATAGAAGGAATATGATTACAGAAGGAAGTCACTTCAGGATATGTGGAAGAGAGAAAGGCAAAAAAATCTACCAAAGAATGAAATCAACACCCTGGACAGAGGAGGTTTGTGAGTGAGCCCCGGGGATGGGGATGGCTCCAAGGGCATCCACAGATTTCTGTTGTCTCTTCTGTTGCAGTTTGATCCCCTGAGGCAGGGACTGCCCTCTTATTCTGTGTTTAGAGACCTTCCACAGACCAGAATCAGAATCAGTTCGGTTGGATGGGACCTTAAAGCCCCTCCAGTGCCACCCCTGCCATGGCAGGGACACCTTCCACTGTCCCAGGCTGCTCCAGCCTGGCCTTGGGCACTGCCAGGGATCCAGGGGCAGCCACAGCTGCTCTGGGCACCCTGTGCCAGGGCCTGCCCACCCTCCCAGGGAACAATTCCTGTCCAATATCCCATCCAGCCCTGCCCTCTGGCACTGGGAAACCATTCCCTGTGTCCTGTCCCTCCATCCCTTGTCCCAAGTCCCTTTTCAGCTCTCTTGGAGCCCCTGAGAGAGACTTTAGGGTCTCCCCAAAGCCTTTTCTCTGTCACCAGAATTTTTTTGGTATTTCATCCCTTTTTATGCATCTCCTGACCAGACACCTGCATCAGCTCTCCACGACCCAGCAGGAACAGCGAGTTGCCCACCACCTTTTGCATGTGACACAGAAGTACGGCTGAGAGCTCCGGTGAGAGAAGCCAGGGAAAAGGAGAGGGAGGAAACCACGGCAGAAGTCAGCAAATAAAGGTCATAAAAAGCAGGAATTCTCAAAAAACCAAACCAAAAGCCAGGTTAGCAAATCTCAGTGTCCTGCTTGGGTACACCCACCTCACCCTGCCTCAGGCAGGATTAATTTCTTCAGTAATTTCTCCCCATTTATGGCTCTCACTCCAGAGTTAATCCATCCAGGAATGTGCTGCTGGTTCAGGAACTACCTCCAACTGCAACTCCTGACTTCTGGGAATGTTTCCTGGTATTGATTATCACTCACTTCCACCAGGCCCATAGGTGCTTAATTGGTTTGTGGATGCAGAGATTGCTTCACCAACCAGAGCAAAAACCAATGGTTCCATTCTGCAGTTTTCCAAAAGGTCCTTTTTTCCCTCCAAACAACCTCACTGCCTCCAGGAGGCTGGGAACATACATCAAATCCTGACTTCCAGTGGCAATTGTAAATGAAGGAGGGACAGAGGGATTCGATTTATAAATGGAACAGGAGTCATTGTACCAAACAACTCATTTTTTTTTTAGCTCTTTCTCAAGTTCAGTTGCTTTTTATTGCACCATTTTCCCTCCTAATTAGTCAAGTGCCCTGATTTGCTCATGTTTAAAAAGATTCTGTGCCCCCTTTTCTCTCACTCAGCTTCTCACACTGTTGGAAGCTCCAGGAGCTGAGGAAAGTCGGGTGCAGGATGCTGCAGCACACCTCTCCCAGCAGGTAACACACATCCAACTGCAGAAACACTGCTCTGGAGAAATCATCCACAGAGAAATATTTAAAAAGTGGGAATATTTTTACAGCCTATGCCATTTTGCACGTTCTTTAGTTAGCTCCAGTACCCAGGGATTTGGATTTACACTGTGAGTGTTCATGCAAAATATTTCTGACAGGAAAATAAGAAACAATGCAAAACAGGAATGTCCTCCCCACTATTTTTCCTTAAGCAAACATCAAAAAAAAAAAAAAAAAAAAGACGAAGAAAAAAGAATGAACAAATGACTTCCTTAATGGCAGAACCATTATCTAAACAAGAATACACACAGCTTAAAATAATTTCGGTTTAGTTGATAATTTGATAAAAGAGAGGGAATTTGGAGTGAGGCTCTAAAAGGCACTATTATGATGTCATTTCAGTTAATTTAGATGGAAGGATAATGAATGCTTTATTCCAGCTCATCACACCCTGCACATCATCACGCTCTCCATGCCTGAGCTCCTGCTTTTCTGGGAGACAAATTCCGTGTGCTCGGATGAGACAGACTCCTCTTATCCTGTCAGGCCGTGTGGGAAACAACAGCCCCAGAGCTGGAAATCCCAGAGCAGATCCCAAACCCGAGCAAAGGCTCCGGGAGGCACGAACAGCACAGCAAAGGCTTCTCTGAGCAGCCCTCACCTCACACACCTCCACTGCCCCTGCAACACCTCCCTCTTGCAAAGCAGGTTTTCAACAGCTTTTTTCTTAATTAGGAATTAAAAAAAGACATTTTCCCTGGTGTTCACCCTGAGCCTCCCCTGGCCCAGCCTGAGGCCGTTCCCTCTCCTCCTGTCCCTGTTCCCTGGCAGCAGAGCCCGACCCCCCCCGGCTGCCCCCTCCTGTCAGGGAGTTGTGCAGAGCCACAAGGTCCCCCCTGAGCCTCCTTTGCTCCAGGCTGAGCCCCTTTCCCAGCTCCCTCAGGAGTTCTCCAGCCCCTTCCCAGCTCTGTTCCCTTCCCTGGACACGCTCCAGCCCCTCCAGGTCTGTCTTGTTGACAAGGATCCAAACCTGCCCCCAGACCCTGAGGCGCCTCACCAGTGTCTCACCATAAAAGAAACTCAAAGTCATTTAAATGACTCAGCCTGAAGGTATCCTTGCATCGCTCCTATTTTTCTGCTTTTCCAAATTTTCTCTCTTTTCTTTCCCTCTTCACCTGCCTTTGCACTCCCAGGCCTGCCAGCTGCCCACCACCAATGATGATTTCCAAAATTAAATTAATTTAACACTGCTTTATATTTACACATCCTTGCCCAGGCCATTTCTTTCTCTTAAAAAACATTTTTTAAGCGTTTAAAAGATTCCTTGCAACATCCTCTAATTCAGCAGGCTAAAGAGCAGTCAAAACTTAAAAAAAAGAAAAAAAAAGAAAAAAAAGAAAAAAAAGAAAAAAAAGAAAAAAAAAGAAAAAAAAAGAAACTAAATCCTTGATCATTTGCTGCCTTTTGAATTACAATTGCTGGACTGAGGATGATAATAGCAGAGAGTAATCCCAAAGAAGACTTGCTACTAAATACCCACATTAGCATAATCTCCTCATAATGTCTGCTCCACACCAGCACAGGTGCTCCATGTCACTTTATTAACCTATTTTCTAACAAATATTTCAGGCCTGGCTTTAGCACATTATCTCTAATCACTGATAGTTCTCCCCTCATTTGTATTCCGGCCCCGCGTCCTGTAAAACAAAGGGGACAGATGAATGAAAAATAACTGAGTTACAGAACGCTGAAGGACAAACTTGTGGGCTGACTACCAATGCCCAGGGCCCTGCAAGAGGCACAATGGATTGTTTTTCCAAGGTGCCTCTGGAGCAGCTGCTCAGGGCTGTGTCCAGGTGGGGTTTGAATCTCTCCAAGGATTGGGATCTGCTTGGATAACCACGGATGTGACTGCTCTCATTCTCCTCCTCCCTTCTTGACTACCTGTCTGAGGTCTCAGCTGTGGTTTTTGGATGACTTTGAGTGCAGGAAAGAAGAAGTTTTAGCCTTCTATCCTCTTTCCCAAAGCAAATTTGCCTCCTGGTATTTTAGCTAAGATGTAACTCCATGGATAGAACCATCCGTACGCAATTTTAGCACCTGGAGAATTATATGGCAGAGTAATAAAAGCTTGGAAATCCTGTTTTCTAATGGAAATGCTAGCAGACAATTTCATTTAGGAGTTTTTAACTAAGGCTACAATGCTGGCAAAGTAGCAGCTCTTGCAAGTGGACAGCGTTGCTATTCCTCTGCCCAGAAGTTAATATTCCAAAGGAAGCAGACTTGCTGAATTCCAAGAGACTTTCTATTGTGGCAGCTCGCAAAAACTCACAGCAGAGCTTGTAATTTCAAACAAATGTAATTTGCTGTAGTGCTGCTGGAAGGGATCTCTGCCATCAGGTGAGTTATTAAACAAGCATTTCATTGTAGTGCAATGCTGCATAAAATGCAGAAAGCCTTTGCTGGGAACAGAAATCTTCACCTTCCCCTCTGGAAACATCAGAATTCCAGACTGGTTTGGGTGGGAAGGGACCTCAAAGAACACCTTGTTCCAATCCCCCTGCCATGGACACCTCCCACTGTCCCAGGCTGCTCCAAGCCCCAATGTCCAGCCTGGCCTTGGACACTGCCAGGGATCCAGGGGCAGCCACAGCTGCTCTGGGCACCCTGTGCCAGGGCCTGCCCACCCAACTTGTCACCTCAGTTCTTGCTTTGACTTGATTTTACATGGGAATTTAGCCACTTTTTGCAGTGGCAAAAATCAAGAAAGCAGAAGATGCTTTTTCACTGTTGCACTGCTTTTCACACGAACGTTCAGTCCGGAAAGAGAAATAATTCCAAGTGAAGTAATTGATGGAAAGGTTGGGAAAGTACATCAGGGGTAAATTTCCCTGCAAAGTGTGGAAATTCTGGCTGAATTTGGCAAAATGTTTTCAGATACTTGACAGTGCCTCGTGGTTTGCAGCAGGGGAACCTCCCTTGCTCTGGGCTGACAGCACTGTCCTCTGCTCCTTCCCCATTTCCATGGATACTGGAGGTGACTAAGGCCACTTTAGCTACTTAAGGATAAATCAATAGAATCGATCTGCTGCATTTCAAATTATTTGGCATTCTCATCCATCTTGCCATCAACTGGGAAGACAACTGCACCTGGTTAAACAAACGTCGTGATGTTGCTTGGAGAAGAATCTCTGCTTTTTCCAGCAGGTATTTAATTTATCAAATTCCACCACAGAACGGTAATGAGGAAGAAGAAAGCAATCTGCAGATGGTGTCCAAAGGCTGGGTTATCACCTCTTCAGTGCTGGGGTCACCAATCAGGTGTGTTTAGAAATTCCATTTGCTGGAGTTTCCCCCAAAGTGTGAAGTTCGTTCTGATGGCAGAAACTTTCCACGGGAGCTGAATTATCCCTACGCCTTACCACAGCTTTTATCTTCCAATATGAGCAATCACAAGCACAGAGACACTGCCCAGAGGAGCTGAACCTTCACAAAGCTGGGATCCATCTCCCCAGCAGACACAGGCAAGCAGAGACTCCCTGGGAAGAGGTTAAAATGCGATTTCTTGTAAGAGATGAGCGGGATAAACAGCAGCAGCTGCTCTGCTCGGCTGTGCCACGGCTGCTTACGTGGCTGACAGCTTTGTGAAGGGAGCACTAATGCTGGCAATGTGGAAAAAAAACCTTGCTGGAGCTTTAGGTAAGCCTGTGTTTGATCCAAAGGGTGGCTCTCAGATATTAAAGTGACACAAAACGTTTTAGGGAGGCAGTGGGGTGTGTGAAGGAGGGAGCCAAGCGAGACGGGAGCGGCGCTCGCCTCCTGTGCCGCTCCTGCCCGTCTCACCCGGTTATTAACCTGTGCACACGATCCCTGCTTGGCTGCTCCTCCCAGCTCTCCCTCAGCATCCTGCCTCATCCCTGCAGCAGTGAGACAGGAGTGGAATAAATGCTTCACCAGGATGCTTCAATGCCTGGCAGTAACAGGAATCCTGCCAGTAACAGGAATCCCCCCAGCACGACGGGAGCTCAGCCCCTCCGTGGTTCTGAGCAGGATTTCTGCCTCGTGTGGGAAGGGTTAAATCATCCTACACACTGAAACAGTCCCAGATGATCCAGCACAAAAATCAGCCTTGCAGGGCAGATAATACCATTGATAATGTGCGGTTTTTCTGTTCTAGGGGGACTGCAGGGCAGCAGAGGGACATTCCCAACCCCATGATTTGAAGCCTTTAAGCAGGGATTACACCAAGGTGTGGGGGGCTGCAGTGCAGCCTCTGGATGGGCTGAAGGCCAGGGAGGATTCGGTGCTGGCTTGGACAGGCCAATCCTTCCTGGAATTTTACAGCTGGGGATTAGTTTGTGCTTTGTGAAATCAAAGCTTAAGAGGCAAACACAGTCGGGGTCACAAAACCACAGCCAAGTGTGTCATTGGGACAAAGGCTTGGATAAAAAGTGGTTTATACTAAACAAGTCATGAAATATAATTGTGGATGTAAATCCTTCCCTGGGAGGGTGGGCAGGCCCTGGCACAGGGTGCCCAGAGAAGCTGTGGCTGCCCCTGGATCCCTGGCAGTGTCCAAGGTCAGGCTGGACAGGGCTTGGAGCAGCCTGGGACAGTGGAAGGTGTCCCTGCCCATGGCAGGGGCTGGGATGAGATGAGCTTTGAAGTCCCTTCCAAGCCAAACCATTCTGGGATTCTATGAAATCAGGTTCTCTGCATTTTCTTTTATGCAATACTTTAATTTCACTCCCTCTGCTAATCCGAAGAAAGCTCTTTAAACTACTGAATTATGCTGAATGGATAAATGACTTTCAAAACTACAGGAAATTCTCCAGCTTTTGAAATACAAACAGTGCTTCAGAGCAGCACAAGACTAAAATCTGATTTCTGACAGGTGAGTTTGAGACAGTGCAATAACCTCCAGGTACAGCTGCCCTTGGGTGAATCCTCACCTTCCCAAGGAAGAGCCATGGAAAAAAGTTTGCTTTAATGTGGACACAGCAATAAGTGAATTTCCAAAACTGTGGAAGGCCAGTTTGCTTGGAATTGGAGAACTACCCTTGCTTGGGAAGTTCCTGACTCCAGCAGCACTGCTGGACACCAGCACACAGGGTGATGCAGTGCCAGGGAAGTTAATTCCAACATGGGAATGTATTCCTGAGCCTCACAAGGACAGCACAACCAGGCAGTCCCTTCACACAAATCAATGCCCCTGGCCTGGTTCTCCCTCACTGGGGTAAAGTGGAATTGGGCACAAGGCCCAAATCCCATTTCTGCACCATTTCTGCTCCTTTTATGTTCTCCCCTGGCCTGAATTACACAGTTTGGCTCTCTCTAGATGGATCATTTATAATGCCAGTGGCACTGAAAGCCAGCAGCTTCTCTGGGAGTAGACTGCAATTATTTGATGGGCTCACAGAAGCAAAAAAAACCTAAGTGGGGAAAAATTGAGATTAGTGCTGATAGGAGATTTTCTCACCCAGAAAACACAACCAAACCAAATGTTCACGTTGATTTTTTCCACCCAGTGCTTGTGTATGGAGTAACACCTAAAGCCAGCTCATTTTATAGGATTATATTACACAATCCCAGACAGGTTTGGGTCGGAAGGGACCATGAAGATCATCCCATCCCACGGGCAGGGGCTGCTCCCAGCTCACCATTCCAGCATGTCTGTGCCACGGATTCTCACTAAACCCACCCACAACTCCTTCATCCTTGGCTTGAGTGAGGTTTGAGCAACAACATCCCCGTGGGACGGGCAGCACTGCCTGGTCACTGGAAATTCAGGATATCAGGAAAGCAGGGATTAACAAAGCTGGGAATGAGCTGAGCGGGATGCAGGGACTAACACCGGGATGCAGAGGGATGCTGGCATCCAAAGACTCATGAAGGGCAAGGAAAAATCTGCTTTTCCAATGGATATTGATGCTTGTGCAGAGCAGATTTGCCAGAATTTTCAGCTCCATCTGCAGCAGATAAGCCTGGCACCAGCCAGGAGTGATCTAGGCCAGCACTGATCAATGGGATCAAAGGTTTATGTAAGGTAAAAAGCACCAATTCCTGGAGTTTTTCCAGAGGAATTAAAAGCAGAATGGCACACACAGGTTGTCCAGATTTTAAGTAATTCCATCTTTAACATCAGCAATACCCAAACATTGATCCCTGAAAACTGATCCCAAAGGACACTAAAAGGGGCAGCACAAAACCTGGGATGGAATTTATAGTGTTACAATCCAAAGTTTTACCGTTACAGGAGCCACACAAAAGCCTTCAAAAAGCTTTTGCTTTTCATCACACGCAGAGGCCAAAGAGGTTTGAGAATCACTGCTGAGGAATTAGGGATTGATAAATTCAGGAATCAGCTTTTTCTTCCTGCCTTTCAGTTGAAAACAGTATTTTAAAAGAAAACATGCAATGAGTGTTTCGAAAATTATAGCAAAATATTTCATTTTTAGACATTTTTTCCCCAGAAGTGTCAACTGAGATTTTTTTTCTCCATATTTTAAGAACATTTTCCTCTTCTCTCACATTTTGGAAATAACAGCCTCTCCCCCTTGCTGCTAGGTTGAGTCATTTAACTTTTACTGGGCAAAACAGTGAAAGTTTTTTTTATTATCCTTTCCTCTTATTAAATCTATAACTACCTCAATATTAATTTTTGCTGTATTCGAATTGGGAAATTCTCACTTTATTCATATTTAAGTTAGATGCTCCTTTTACTCCCACACACAGCATTTAATGGTGAAAATGGGCCTCAAAAATTGTGATTTAGTCCAAGACATGACAGAATTAAATGGTGACACCACTCCAGTGCTGTTCCTATAATAGGGAGTAAGTTCATTTAGGTGACATTTACAACAAAATATTGCATATTTTAATATACAATATTTTCATTCCCAAGGCATCATCAAATCTTTAAGAGCCAAATATCACTAAAAAGGGAGAAACAGAGACTTGTGCAGAGCCCTCCTGTGATTGAACTCTTCAAGTGTTGACATTTTCATCTGAAATTCCCTGATTTTCTTTAGGGAAGTTCCCAGCTGGGGCCACAAACACTGCTCAGAGCCTCTCACCTCTCATGGAACGAGCAAACAGAACTAATCTGCTTTTCATCAACTATTCAGGCCACAAGCCCTCATTAAAAATACTCCCATTAAAAAGCCAACGTTACAGCCCAGCTACAACCAACTGTGATGTTCTCCGTGTCACCCTGGGATAATTCACTTGTAAAGAAACACAAAGACAGAATTAAAACCAGCTCGTGGTCCAAATTAACCCTCCATGTATTATTTCTGCAAGACACCACCTTAATTGCAATTATGCATTCAGGGACCAACACGACACTTTGTTCTTAAATTGTACACGGTAAAACAAATGGCTTTTAAATGAATCAAAAAAGTAAATATTAGTCTGTAACAAATCTTAATTACGGGGTGGTCACAGCTGTTTAAATTGACTCCTGCTAGGAAATTTCAGGTCATGGCAAACACAGAACTTTTTGGGAAGCTGCTTTGGACAGCACGGAAAGTTGGGGGGGTCACTCGGTTTCTTTCAGAATTCCTTTCAAACACATTTACAGGGCCAGGTTTGGCAATCCCAACAATATTTGAGCACCTTGCTTTGCCTAAATTAATGACAACAGCAGCAGGAACAGCGCTCAGCCAACGGGATGTGGCACCTGGGGACATGGGCAGTGGTGGCCTTGGCAGTGCTGGGGGAACTGGACTCGATGGTCTTGGAGGGCTTTCCCAACCTGAACAATCCCATGATCCTGTAAATAATCTCTGACTTACTCCTCCTGCTCCAGCCCTGCACAGAGCCAGGGAAATGCAGCAGAGATGAATAAAAAATCATGGAATGATGGAAGGCTGGGAAAGCCCTCAAGATCATGGAGCCCAACCGCTAACCCAGCACTGCCAAGGCCACCGCTGCCCCACGTCCCCAAGGGCCACATCCACACGGCTTTGAAATCCCTCCAGGCATGGGGACTCCACCACTGCAGCTGTGCCAGGGCTGGACAAACCTTTCCATGAAGGAATTTTCCCCACATATCCACCCTGAGCCTGCCCTGGCCCAGCCTGAGGCCGTTCCCTCTCCTCCTGTCCCTGTTCCCTGGGAGCAGAGCCCGACCCCCCCCGGCTGCCCCCTCCTGTCAGGGAGTTGTGCAGAGCCACAAGGTCCCCCCTGAGCCTCCTTTGCTCCAGGCTGAGCCCCTTTCCCAGCTCCCTCAGGAGTTCTCCAGCCCCTTCCCAGCTCCGTTCCCTTCCCTGGCCACGCTCCAGCCCCTCAGAGTCCCTCTTGCAGTGGGTGTGGGATGCCCCAGCAGGTGAGGGCAGAGGTCTGGCAGAGCTGAACTCGCAGGGTGTTGAATGTCTTTGAGACAGAAACGTTTAGTGCTGACCCCATTTTGTACATCAGAAGATGGCACTGAGCAGGCAGCGACCTCCCACGTTAAAAGCTCTGCCTTTATGTCATGCAAGGCCAATTTTTGATTCTCCTACTCAATAAAGGCAACGTGCCCCCAGGTGAAAGCTGTAAATAACAAATCCAAGCACAATTGGTGTTAATCCTCAAGCAGGAAAATGCTGCTATGATGATGTATAAACAAAATACAGGGTGTGAGTGTTTTATCTCCTGTTTGGTTTTAAAGAATAAATACAACTTCGCTCATTCAGCTGGAACTGCAAAGGTAATTTCACTGCTGTCTCTGACAACAACTGAAACTTCATTTTCTCCTTTAAGAAGTCTCAGCAGCCACAGGAGTGGGATCGATCAGGGTGAGAAGCAAAGCTGTGCTTCCCTCCCTCCTCTCCAGCTGAATCCAATATTTTCTCCTTTTATGTGCAGGGCAGTCAATGGACACGTCACTGCCCAGACAGGGTTATCTGACCGAGCAGCAGGAGGGCAGGAACATGGGGAACTCCTCATCCCAGGGGAACATCATCCAAAACCTGGTGGGCCTGGGCTGGCACGTGCAAGGACTCTGCTGACCATAAAATCATGGAATTCCAGAATGGTTTGGGCTGGAAAGGACTTTAAAGATTTCTCATTCCACCCCTGCCATGGCAGGGACACCTCCCACTGTCCCAGGCTGCTCCAAGCCCCAATGTCCAGCCTGGCCTTGGGCACTGCCAGNAAGTAAATATTAGTCTGTAACAAATCTTAATTACGGGGTGGTCACAGCTGTTTAAATTGACTCCTGCTAGGAAATTTCAGGTCATGGCAAACACAGAACTTTTTGGGAAGCTGCTTTGGACAGCACGGAAAGTTGGGGGGGTCACTCGGTTTCTTTCAGAATTCCTTTCAAACACATTTACAGGGCCAGGTTTGGCAATCCCAACAATATTTGAGCACCTTGCTTTGCCTAAATTAATGACAACAGCAGCAGGAACAGCGCTCAGCCAACGGGATGTGGCACCTGGGGACATGGGCAGTGGTGGCCTTGGCAGTGCTGGGGGAACTGGACTCGATGGTCTTGGAGGGCTTTCCCAACCTGAACAATCCCATGATCCTGTAAATAATCTCTGACTTACTCCTCCTGCTCCAGCCCTGCACAGAGCCAGGGAAATGCAGCAGAGATGAATAAAAAATCATGGAATGATGGAAGGCTGGGAAAGCCCTCAAGATCATGGAGCCCAACCGCTAACCCAGCACTGCCAAGGCCACCGCTGCCCCACGTCCCCAAGGGCCACATCCACACGGCTTTGAAATCCCTCCAGGCATGGGGACTCCNCCTGGGCTGGCACGTGCAAGGACTCTGCTGACCATAAAATCATGGAATTCCAGAATGGTTTGGGCTGGAAAGGACTTTAAAGATTTCTCATTCCACCCCTGCCATGGCAGGGACACCTCCCACTGTCCCAGGCTGCTCCCAGCCCCAATGTCCAGCCTGGCCTTGGGCACTGCCAGGGATCCAGGGGCAGCCACAGCTGCTCTGGGAATTCTATCCCAGTTCCTCCCCACCCTCCCAGGGAACAATTTCTCCCTAATGTCCCCTGTGGCAGTGGGAAGCCATTCCCTGTGTCCTGTCCCTCCATCCCTTGTCCCAAGCCCCTCTTCAGCTCTCTGGGAGCCCCTTAAGGGTCCAGAATTGGCTCTAAGGTCTCCTTGGAGCCTTTTCCTCTCCAGGCTGAACACTGATCCTTCCTGATCCCCATCTTTCTGCTGGAGGTTATCACTTCCCAAATGTTGCTGCTGAAAAGCACCTTGTGCAAACATCCCCCCACTGGATTCAGGGAAAAAGAGCTTGGATGGGTTCGTGTGACTTAAACCAACCGAGGTAACCCAGTTGATTTTGGCCAGCAGATCTGGTGAACCCCTCTGCTGTGAGCTCCAGCAGCTCTGAACCTTCCTAAAGCCTCGTTCAGATTTAAACTTGGGAAAAAAAGAGCCCTTGGAACAATAAAGCCTTTGGAGTGTAGGTTAGAGACCCAAGGATAATAAACCCAGGCTCATCCTAAACCTTCTGCAGAACTGGTGTTGCTCCTAATTGGGATGGATGTGCTTTGCCATGTAAGAGCTGGGTAAGGACTGGGTTGTTAAAACACAGGTTTATAGGATCCATCCTATAAAATGACGGATCAGGAACGTGTCTTGCATTATCAAATTACCCCAAGAACTGGGAGTGTTTTGCATGTGAAGTTTCAGTGCTAATAACTCTGTGCCAAATTAGTGGGAATGAATAGATGCTGAGTAAATAATCCCATTTTGTTGTTAGTTCCTAATGGATCTGTTGATAGGAAACAACCTCTCTATCTGTTTACATCAGGATAATTTGATAACCCATCTGTATTAGTTAAGCTGCAGATTCTGTAAACACCGAGGCCGAGTGATTTGTAACAGGAGCAGGATGTAGGAACCACTCTCCTAAAGTGTTTTTTAAATTGCTTTGCTCGCAGCTACAGAGTTTGCCAGAAAGAATGATCCCTCATTGTGAAATTGCCCAGCCTCAGGAGTGGTCCTGGAGCAGCTCAGGAAGGGACAGGCTGATGATTTAAGACTATTTAATGCCCCACTTGCTGTGGAACAGAGAGCTGGAGACCTTCCTGCTCCAGCAGAACGCAGCACTGCAGTTCCTTAATGCCTGAAACCGGGAAACTGATTTATCACCTATTAGGTCTTATTAGATCCCATTCAGTAGGAAAAATGAACTGCTGGAGCTGGATGGCAGAAAATTAATTTGAAATAACTGTTATAGACTCGAGCTTCTTCACCTCTTCTCTTCAAGTCTCTGTGGCTGGGGTTTTCCAGGCTGGATGTGGGTTCTTGCAGAGAGGCACGTTGTGATCATTTCACACATTTATAGTTTAGATTTAAAAAAAACCAACATATCCAGTGCCCTCCTTGAATATCACCTTCATGGAGGGGCAGGGGAAGGGCAGCTCTTCAGCTGTGCCAGGGTATGGGATCCACTGGGGAGGGGGCTCAAGAGAAGGGGTCTATTTCTTCCAAAAGCGTTTCTTCCCCAGGAAAAGCCATGAGAAGCCTTTACAGAGTTTTTCCCAGAGTTTCAGACTTTTTTGAGTTTTAATCTATTGTCTAAAACTGGAAGAATGACTTCCCAGTGCAGAGGGCAGGGCTGGATGGGATATTGGGAAGGAATTGTTCCCTGGGAGGGTGGGCAGGCCCTGGCACAGGGTGCCCAGAGCAGCTGTGGCTGCCCCTGGATCCCTGGCAGCGCCCAAGGCCAGGCTGGACATTGGGGCTGGGAGCAGCCTGGGACAGTGGGAGGTGTCCCTGCCATGGCAGGGGTGGGATGGGATGAGATCCCTTCCAACCCAAAGCATTCCACAATTCTCTGACAATCCCACGACCATCAAGGTTAAACTCCCCAAAAGTGCACAAGCCTATGGGTTCTTTGGGGTGAATATCTGCCCACACCTCGCTGACCCTAAAAAACTCAGTATTACATTCATCTCCCTTAACTTTCCATAAAATTTTGAGTAATTCTTCAGCTTTTGCACCCAAGACGTGAACTGTGCTGTCTGAGTAAAGATATGGGTTAATATTCCCAGGGAAAATGCACAAGTTATCAAAATGGAGCTGAACATTTCATGTGAAAATAATCTATGATCTGACTTCTATTGTTCACTGCTGGTTGTTCACTGCATGGGCACAGGCAAATTACTTAATTCCTCCATGAATCAACTCGAACATCTGTAAGGTCAACATAATGCAGATGATCTTCCCCAGCTGCTCCGAGATTCTTCCAAAAATAATTCAAATTAATATTATTGTTGTTATATAAAACTGTCACTACAAATCTTTCTTTATGGCAAACAAAGCATCTTTGACAATGGCCCTTTAGCAAAGAAGAGCTGAACAAGTTGGCCAAGTTTAATTTTCCCACAATGCCCAATTGCTTGAGTAACAAATCCAGTGTGTGATTTTTCAGCATAAAATGCAGGAATAAAATCATATATATTTATATATTCTTGCCCATAAGATCATATTGGGCCCATCTGCCATTGATATTTGTGTTGTAATTACCTCAAAAAATATTATAAGTTAACTGAATTTAAGCCAAAAGTACCTTTAAATTGTGTTCAAGCCAGAAGTACCTTTAAATCAAATACTCAGTTAAGTAAGTGGACTGTGAATGGAAGATCAAATTTATGTGTGACTTTTAACACCACATAAAAAATAAAAAAATCTTTTAGCATGATAAATGAGGTGCCATAATAAAATGTTCTTGAAAAAAGGTCATTAGCACGTTACAGATTAAAATTTACAGAAAATGGAAAACCACATGCTGAATTCCTGACAAAGAAATCACTGATTTTTCTTGAACCTTATAGTGGCATGAAATTTAGATGAACATTAGGTTGCAGTTTACCCCAAGCTCACTCCCAGCTCTCTGCCACAGCCTCAGAATCAGTTCAAAGACTGAAGGAAAATTGAAATGTACATTAAAAGAATCAAAACTGCAGCCTGACCAATCCCAGAATCACAGAATCACAACTGATATGGTTGGAAAAAGCCTCTGGGATCATCAAGCCCAACCACCAACCAGCACCACCACCGTGGTCACCACTGCCCACGTCCCCAAATGCCACATCCACAGGGCTTTGAAATCCCTCCTGGGATGGGGACTCCACCCCTGCCCTCGACACTTTATTCCAAGGTTTCACAACTCTTTTTGCAACGAAATTTTCCCAAATCTCCACCCTGAGCCTCTCCTGGCCCAGCCTGAGGCCATTCCCTCTCCTCCTGTCCCTGTTCCCTGGGAGCAGAGCCCGACCCCCCCCGCTGCCCCCTCCTGTCAGGGAGTTTTAAAGACCAATAAATTCCTCCCTAAGCCTCAAGAATATCAGGAAATATCATCTGGGTGTTTATTCTCACATCACTTGCAGGTACCAGAATCTCCTGCTCTGTTCACACCACTGCTCTCCTGTGCTCCAGGATGGGCACTGACCCCATCCCTGGTACGAAAACCCCTCCGATCTCCTGGGTGAGCCCTCAAATCGAGCTACAAAACCTCTTCCCAACATCTGCCACGGCACACCCCCCTGCAGCAGCCCCTGGGCCCAAAGGCAACATCTGTCTGGACAATTTATGGCCATTTTTTGGAAGCCTGTGTCTGTCAGAGCCTGCAGCACATCCCAAAACGAGCTGCATCGCATTTCAAACGTTGGCTGCTTTCTTGACGCCGCCGTGACTTTACTGCTGGCATCCCTCCTGACACCTGGAGTATAAATTCTCCAGGTTTGTGCCTTAAAATACCCAAATTCTGACATTAAACCTGTCCTTTTCTTACCTTTGCTATAATTCAGCCTCCAAAACAGACCGAGGAACTCAAACAAATGGGTTCAAATTTAAAACCTTCACAAATCACGTCCTTCTTAACCCGGCAAATTTGCATGGCAGAATCTGCTTCCCTGAGTAGTTTTCCTGCATTTCTACTGGATTCCTTGCCAGTTCTCAAGCAAAGTTCCTGAAAACTGGCTCAGGTACATACAGACATAAATCCTTGCAGGCATGAGCAAGTTTCACAAGTTGTTCCTTCTTTTTTCTTTCTCAACTTTTTCAGCAGAACTTTGTGCTACTTTTTCGATTTCTTTCCCATCAATATAACTCACCAAAATCTCACTACAACAGAAGAGGAGTATTTACACTGAGTTATTGATAAAGGAGAAAAAAGCATGAAATTATTCACTTGTACCCTTTTACTTCTGTATTTGCGAAATAAATTTAGAACAGGATAAAAACAGCTTGTGCAAAAATGCTCACAGCTTTAAAAAATGAAGCTGGAATTAATAGAGTTCAACCAATTAAATCAGGAACGGTGTTTTTATCCTGCTGGATGTGACAGAGTTTTACCCTGATCCATCAGGTGCACACAAGGGTCAGTGCCAAAGAAACAGAATCTGAGGAGNCATCCCAATCCCACCCTTTGCTGGGATGTCTATCACAGAGCAAGGAAAAACCACATTTTTTCCCCTCCAACGATCCGTGGAGTCAGACATTGTGCACAAATCCCATTTGCTCTTTTCAAAACCTGGGCTTTAATTTCCTCCTCCCTTTTAATCTCGGAGCTGCCCTGACTCGATATAAATAACCAAAGTGCAGACTCCAGGTGTTTCTGGCCTGGATCGATGGGAATGAGCTGCACTTTGTGTCCCTCCTGTCTCCCTGTGCTCTGCTCCAGGGCAGCTCAGCGGCCTCGGCGTCTCCCCCATCCTGACAGCACTCCTGGAGCCAGGCAATTTATGATTCAGGGAAAGAAGGGAATGTTTAATGCTCTGTGAGCTGACAGTGGACAAAGCAATTGCTCAGTGCAGTCAAGGAGAGCTCAAGGACACAATGTTCACCTGGAAACCCAGAGTCAGGGCTGGTACGTGAATGGCAAAATATCCCAGCCAGGAAAAAATGTCATTTTCATAATCATGACATTTTAATTATCCTATTGTTTGCAGATCAAAAGATTTAAAAGATGGGGTAACAACACCTCATACATTTAGGTTTGAAATTTAAGTCTGTGTAACCAACACATAGGGATGAATCTAAGAAAAATTAGGCACGAAGGGGAAGAAAGGGGAGATCAAGATTTAATTATCGATATTTATTTTTGATTTTGTGTGTTATAAAATTAATAAAAGATTAGGATCATTGTTGGATCACAGCTCGGATGGGGTGTTGAACAGCCTGGGATAGTGGAAGGTGTCCCTGCCCATGGCACAGGGTGGAGTAAGATGGGATTTAAGGTCCTTCCAACCCAAACCATCCTGGGATTCTGTGACTGTACCATGAGCAGTTTGCTCATGTACTCAACAGCCAAAAAAAAAGCACTCTGAGAGCAAATAAATATATACATAAATCAAACCACAAGCAATTAATCAATATCTAGAGGGGGAAAAACAAGAAAGGAAAAACAAACCAGAAAAAACCACCCCAAAAAACGCCAAACAAACAACAAAAAACCCAACAAAAGTCAAATTATTCCCAGTGACATTTGAAGGATTTGTGTAGGGAAATTTGGATCCACACAGTGATCAAATCAATAAGACATTTAAATGGCTGTCACAGTGTTCCAGTGGGCAAACAGTGACCAGCACTAGAAAACCTCTTTGTCTGCTCTTGGTGCATCCTAAGTGCATCCTCCACCCTGAATTTCCTAACTGAAGCACCAAACTTAGAGATACAAAACCAGGCAGTAACACAAGATGAAACCTCTACATGGTGATTTTCTCTCGAAGCATAAGGAAACCAAACCACGTAAATCTCCTTTTATTTTTACTTTAAAAAAGGCTTTTTCAGGATTGCTCCTCTGCAGCCTAAAGCTCCTGACAGAACCTGCAGCATTCCCAAATCCAGCCCTGGCTCTGTAAGATGCATTGCAGTGCTTACATCCCAAACAGGCTTATTCACTGCATGGAGAGAATTCATTTATTATTCAAGAGCACTGGGGAGGAAGCAAAAACCCCTAAAACCCTAAAGCAGACTGGTTCAGTATCACTGCAATTTCATTTCTCAACACAGCTGGAAATGAGTCGGTGGTAACTCTGTGAGAACATGGATAGGACAAGATAGGACGAGAGGAAACGGTCTCTGCACCAGCAGAGAGTTAGGTTGGATACTGGGAAAATTTCTTCCCAGTCCTGGCACAGCTGCCCAGGGAAGAGGTGGAGTCCCCATGCCTGGAGGGATTTCAAAGCCATGTGGATGTGGCACTTGGGGACATGGGACAGTGGTGGCCTTGGCAGTGCTGGGGGAATTGGACTTGATGGTCTTAGAGGGCTTTTCCAACCTAAACTGGAAGTTTCTAGTTCTAGGATTCTATGGATTCACCCTCCCTGACTGCCACGTTTACAGCCATGAACATCTCCCACAATTCCGACGGAGAAAAGGGAACCTTCAGCTTTTCCTAAGAATCAGAGAACCACAGAATCCTCCCTCAGTTGCTCCAAGCCCCAATGTCCAGCCTGGCCTTGGGCACTGCCAGGGATCCAGGGGCAGCCACAGCTGCTCTGGGCACCCTGTGCCAGGGCCTGCCCACCCTCCCAGGGAACAATTCCTTCCCAAAATCCCACCCAACGCCGCCCTCCTACAGATTAAGGCCATTCCCCCCTGTCCTGTCCTATTCCTTAATCCAGCCAATCTCTTCTACTGCACCAGAACCTCTCCTTGGCACCCACCAACTTTTAACAGCATTTACTTGCTATTTAACAGATCTATCCCCAAAATACAATCCAGCCCTTCCAGATTTTCAACTGAATGAGCTGAAAAACCTGGAAAAAGCTCACGGGCCAGTAACCCTTGTCTCATCTGCAGCTGCCCATCTCAGGTTAATTGCGGTGCGTCGTTATCTCACTCCACGTGCTCTCTGCGACACGTCTCTGACAGACTGAACTGAGCTGTCCCAGATCCGGAGAATTATTTCCATGATCAACAAGTCTTGGAGCTGTTCTGCTCATCCCACACCCACACCTCTGCCCAAAACCCACTCCAGGGTGTCTTCAAACAACCCCTTTTTATTTATGAGCTCTACCAAACCTCTCTGCGTCCCCACGTTAAATCAAGGCAAGTGCTGCGTTTCATCCATCACTCTTGTGCGGGGAGGATTTCCGTGTCAGAACAAGGGAACAGCTTTAACAGAAACATGTAAGTAAAAGGGATTAGATATTTTACAGCAGAGAGAACAGCAAGCTCTGGTACAAAACTCCATGTACAGGGAGTGTTTACAAATTTCAATCAAATCCAGGTTAAGCACAAAATGGAGGAGGCGGTCACGTCAGGGGAACCACGGCAAAAAGTGCTGAAGGCAACAGTGGTTTTGCACTCTGGCTTCAGCAGAGTCGTTATTTCCCACCAACTTTCAGACCAAACAAATTAACAATTCGTGCCACAGATGTCAGAAGTCATAAAGGAAATTAATGCAACAGTCGAGCTGAAATGGGACTGAGGAAAATGCTGTTATTTTCCCTGTGGACTCGTACGTCCACACACCGAGCTCTGCTTTGTGAAGATAATATCCAGAAAGTGCTCAGCAAAGCTTAAAAAGTAAATCTCTAAACCTTTTTTTTTTCCAGAAATGCACGTGAGTGTTGGGTTGAAGTTTTGGGGGTTTTTTTAAGATTTAATATTGAAGGATTTGTTGTAAGTTTGTCACTGGCAATACTCCAGTCTTCTTCTAAGGAGTTTTATTCCAGGAGTTTTGACCAATGCAAATAATGAGTTTGAAATCCTGACTAACAGTGAAACAAACTCAGTTCCAAGTTAGAAGTCCAGCAACTACTGCTTTGATAGGACAAGGGAAAATGGCTTTAAGATGAAGGAGAGTAGATTTATATGGGATTTTGGGAAGGGATTGTTCCCTGGGAGGGTGGGCAGGCCCTGGCACAGGGTGCCCAGAGCAGCTGTGGCTGCCCCTGGATCCCTGGCAGTGCCCAAGGCCAGGCTGGACATTGGGGCTGGGAGCAGCCTGGGACAGTGGAAGGTGTCCCTGCCATGGCAGGGATGGGATTTAAGGTCCGTCCCAACCCAAAGCATTCCATGGTTCTGTGAAATATGAAGCACAGCACAGGATGGAAATCCAACGTGGAATCTGCATATTCATACAAAACAATCAACACTTTTAGTCTATTTCCAACTCTCCGATTAGCAGCTCTGATGTGAGAGTTTAAAGCACACTTTCTATGCTGGATGAATAAATCTCATATGCCAGCATAAATTTTTCATGATTCCTTCATAAATTCCTCATTTCTTGTTGTCAGTTGTCTTGGCAGAAACTAAAATATAGGAAGCTGTAAAAACGTCGATCTGCTTTAATTAAGCCAACTGCCTCCTTCCAGTGGTGTTTGACAAGCCCTGGGTGAGGCCATAGATCACCCAGAGCACACAGCACAGAGTGCAAGGGCCTTTTAAAGAGAAATACAGAGAATTTCAACCCCTGCCTCACCCTTGACTGGTTGGTGACCATCTCACAACTCCCTCGGGTTTTCCATCTAATCCTTGCTTGGGATTCCTGTTCATTAAAACTGAGTTGCCAGCAGCAAAGCAGAGAGGGGGATTTTCACCCTCTGCAATCAAGAGTTTACTACTACAATGGTGCATTTTTTTCATTAGACTAGACCAGAAAATAGCAAATTAAAACAGGAAAAATGAAGGAATGGATTCCCCTCTGGAGTACTGTGGACAGGTCTGGTGTGCCCAGCATAAGGAGGACATGGAACTGCTGGAGCAAGTCCTGAGGAGGCCAGGAAGTTGATAAGGGGTCTGGAGCACCTCCCCTTATGGAGACAGGATGGGAGAGTTGGGAGAGTTGGGATTGTTCAGCCTGGAGAAGAAAAGGTCATGCGGAGACCTCACAGCACCTTCCAGAAGGGGCTACAGAGAAACTGGGACAATTCACCAGGAACTGGAGTGACAGGACAAGGAGGAATGGGTACAAACTGCCAGAGGGCAGGGATAGATGGGATTTTGGGAAGGAATTGTTCCCTGGGAGGGTGGGCAGGCCCTGGCACAGGGTGCCCAGAGCAGCTGTGGCTGCCCCCGGATCCCTGGCAGTGCCCAAGGCCAGGTTGGACATTGGGGCTGGGAGCAGCCTGGGACAGTGGGAGGTGTCCCTGCCCATGGAAAGGGTGGCACTGTGTGGGCTTTGAGGTCTCTTCCACCCAAACCATCCTGTGGTTCTATGATTCCACACAGAACGAGAATCCTCTCATCAAGAGAAAATCACAGTAGAGCTGAGAACGTGCTCCCCAAGGAGAACCAAACTCCCTTCCTTAGCATTTCCCTGTGCTTTTCCCAAGGAAGATCGCACCAGATGATCCCTGAGATGCCCTTCCAGCATGGAAGGATCCTGTAATTCCGTGACATTATCCAAGAGACATTCCAGAAGAGCTGAGGGTGTGTCCCTCGAGGAGCACCAAGCCCAGCTCCCTCCCTCAGCAGTGTCGGAACACGGTGAGGGAAAAATGAGCTTTGCAGCTTTGGACAAACTGGAAAAGATGAAGAATGATTCTTAAAGAATCCCCAATAAAATCCTTAAATTCTTTCAAAGCCACTAAAAATTACAGGTTTATGTAGATCAGAAAAACTCTGGCTAAGAAATATTATTTTCAGGGATACAAACACTGGCAAGTGTTGAGTGCACATCCCTAAGCCTAAAAAGTGCCCGAGGCTGGACCAAAACAGGGAAGTACAGACCAACAGGATACCAAAGATCAGGTAATAACTGTGATTCATATCTCAGACATGGAAATACTTTTCCTTAAGAAAACTCTTCCTCGAGGAAACACGACTGAAGTGGTTGTGGGAGGAGCATGTTGTCAAAAATAGTCTGACAAATAAAGAGTTAGTCCGTGTTCGAGAAGAACTCACAGAAAACATGTTTGGTTTTGACAGTTGGCAATTTCACTTTGATTTTTAAAAATGAAATGTGGTTTCTGCATGAGAAGATGCAAAACAGTCCAGAAGGAAGAACATGAGACAACAAGTGTGGGAGGGAGAGTGAATCCTCACAAAGCCGTCGTAGTATCACACCTCCCTTAAAAACTCACTGACGGGAACATGCAACTGAAATTCATCCCAGAAATGTTTCTGTTTGGATATCTTTATCTGGGAACTGTCAGAAAACCAGCAATTATCTTCTCCTGCATCTTTTTTTTGAGTACTTCTGTTACACCTCACATCGCACAGATATGACTGGGTCAGCTACAGGCAAATCATGCAAAGTAAATCCATTTTAACAGTCAAACACAGAGAGGAACAAACCCAGGGAGTGCCTGAGCCCTCAGAAGGAAAATTCCAGCATTAAGAAACATGCAATATCATAAAGGTGATTTTTTATTAACTCTGAATCACCTGCTCCTCCACGAAGCTCTCACAGTCTGACTGTGACAGGAACCAAAATATATTTTCACATGGGAGATGAGAAAAAAAGAAATTAAATGAAAAACAGGAGGGGTGGATACAACTGTTGAAGCCTTCCCTGCTTCCTGTGCAGTTTGTTCATCCCTCCATCCATCCCTCC